>JAFLJL010000173.1:17500-35000 GCA_018398815.1 Conus ventricosus | reverse complement strand
AGAGGGTTTGAAAACAAGCGGAGCGTAAAGGGGGGCGTCACCCCGAGGACAGGTCATTCGGTGCTGAGGAATAGTTTGCGCGTTTGTTTTCTCCCTCAAGATGGATGTTCGCTGGACACACCCTTTTACTTGCGTCATAGCGGGTCCTACTGGCTCAGGGAAAACTCATTTTGTAAAACGTTTTTTAAAAAGTGTATCAGAAATGATGGTACCGATACCCGAAGAAATAATATGGTGTTTTGGAGAATGGCAAACTTCGTATAACAAGTTGAGAGGGGTGACCTTTACGGAAGGGTTACCGGATATAGACGCGTGGAAGGGAGACCGTAGACGTTTGGTGATTATTGACGATTTAATGAGCGAAACGGACGATCGCGTGACGAAGTTGTTTACCAAAGGTAGTCATCATCGTAACGCGAGCGTAATGTACATTATCCAAAATGTATTTTCGAAACAGAAGGAACAAAGAACGATCAGTTTGAACGCCCACTACATGGTCGTATTTAAAAATCCTAGAGACGCGTCGCAGATAACGCATCTGGCGAAACAAATGTTTCCTGGGAATATCAGATATATCCAAGCAGGATTTAAAATCGCGACGTCCAAGGCGCCACATAAGCACATCGCTCCCCCCAAATTAAACAATGTTTTGTTATTATAGTCTTGTTTGTTTGTTTGTTTTAACTATTCTTTGTTTTGTCTTACTCATGCTTATTTTTCTTGTATACATTTGGTCTTTGTTATGTTGAACTGGAGAAAATCCTTTGTTGAATGAGATGCCGTTTTCCCTCTGTGAGAGAGATGGTGAGATTTTGTTGTCATTAAAGGATTGGCGATTTTGTCTGTATTTATACTGCCTGTATTTCGGTTAGATATTGTGTCCATTGCAAGATTATGGGTGTTTCTGCCTATATTTGTGTGTTTCTGCCTCCACTTATAAAGATATAACATGAATAAATATGTAAGGTTTTGTTCAATGAACTGCTGAGGCCTAGCGGATCAAAAAGAAAAAAGAAAGAAAAAGAGGAGGGATGTGTTTGACTATTTAGAAAAGCGTTTTTGATGTATCTTTTACAGGGTACCCATTTTGACCCCAAGCTTGAAATGTGTATCAGAGCAGAATGGGGTGTTAAAACATATTTTGTATCATATATGTCAAATTCAAGAGGTGTTACCATTCTCTTTAACAATGATTTTGAGTTTTGTGTACAAAAGGTTTACAAAGATATAGGTGGAAACTACATTTTGCTGTTTTATCCATTTTGGCTAAGATGATATTGATCATTAACCTGTATAGACCAAATTATGATAATCTTGATTTTTTTCTGTTTTTATTTTTGTTTTTTGTTGAGTTAGAAGATAATATTAAGGATGTAGGGTGTTGAAAATGTTGTAATTGGAGTGGACTGGAACCTCGCACAAGATGTTTTCAATGGATTATTTTAATCATAACCATTATAGCAATGTTAAAGCACAACAGCAAGTTGAAGACATGATGCTTAATATAGACCTTACAGATATATGGAGAATGGTGAACCCTGAATTGAAAAGAAACGCATGGAACAGATCCTCCCCTCTGCAAGCAAAGTAGTGTGTTTTTTTTCTAGTTTCAGATTATGTGTCCACTATTGTCACGGATGCAGATATTAAAGGCAGGGTACAGGACAGACCATTCAATGCTTACTCTAAATTTTAACCTTTGCTAAAGAAACTTAAACTATAACCCTTCTGGAAATTTAAGTGTTTTTGTTGAAGGATAAACAGTACATTGATGGAAATTAACGAGGAAATTAAAGAGAGAGAGACCAAAGAGAGAACCGAGAGACAGAGCCATACAAACGTAAAGTGAAGGTTTGGCGGGACAAAGGGAAAACACTATACTTTTTCATCAAACTACAACTCTGAAAGTCATTTTGTTTCATGATTAAGCACTTCTTGAAAACTGTCACACTGTCACTTTTGCACATGCGCATTCATGACAGCATTTACTCCATACGCACACGCAATCTTTCCAATCAACCAAAAAGGCGCACTACCAAATGTTTTTTCTTCTCCCCCTCCCTTCGGAAAACACTTTACAAAATCACATAAAACAATTTATAAACAGATTTTATACATGTAGCTCTCTTCCACTGAGAAGGCAAACAAACCCTCACTCAAGACTTCATAAAGTCACGGCCTTCCACAACATTGGCCCACAAAATCCAGACCAGGAAAATAAATGATTCTTTTCACTCCTTGAGCTATGCCTGCATCCGTATTAGACTCGCTCCATCCTTTCATGATTCCCTGTCTCTCTCAGAAAACATCTCGCCCCCTCGTTTTCTCCCGTCCGGGAGATATGACTTCCGACTCCTCCCCCTCGACTTTTCCTGTCCCTGGAGATATGACTTCCGACTCCTCTCCCTCGACATTTCCTGCCCCTGGAGAGATGATGATTCCAACTCCTCTCCCTCGACTTCTCTTGTCACGGGAGATACGATTTTCCCGACTCCTCTCCCTGGAGTCCTGATTTGCGGGGGCTGAACTACCGGGTTTTCCCCCACACCATGGCCATCTTTAACCACCTCCCGGGGTGAAAGATGAAGGGTGAAGGGCGAAGGGTAAAAGGTGAAGGATGAAGGGCTGAACACGAATAAGGTTCGTGTAAGTAAACCCTTCCCAATTAACATGAATTCCTCCTTTCTCTTTTCTTTAAGTTTTCCCCTGTAGCTTTCCCAACTATCCTACGCTCACCTGGTAATGACGGGTCAGCAGCGAGGACCAACGTCCTGACAGGTTCAAATCTCTAGGGCCATCTGCGGGGCAAAACGATTCTTTCCTCCCTCCTCCTAGTGAGTGCATACTCAGTGTTCAAAACCCATGACCAGCACCTTACCAGCCCTTGTTAAACTATCACTCAGTGGTCACTTTCACCCAATGACCACGTTTGTTTCTTACTGAGTCATTCTAAACAATTATTTGGGGACGCCCGCTACACTATTCAAGCCACATGATATTCTTTCTTTTTAGTTGTGGCAGGGGAAATGATTCATATCACTAACTACATGTGAGGGAGCGTCACATGCCTTGATGTGAGGCTACTCACATGACACCCCCCATCCTGGGGTGAAAAAATTTTCTCCAGAAAATTTTTTTAAAGGATATACAACTTCACTTAAAACCCATCTTCAGCCATGAATCTAAAAATGTGTATCCATCACACAGTTTCACCCCAAATTAATAATCAACGTATAGAATCAATAAACATGATCCACCAAAAATACATATTTCAAACTTCAGTCTTTCTAAAAAAAAAAAAATCATAATTGATCACCCATCTCACAAAAAAACATTTCACAAATTACAGGGATAAAACAATAAGGGATATTAAAAATTTTCAAAGTACAAATTGTGTTCTACATTAAAATGTGAAGCACAATTTTTCCCTTGATCTTTGCTCACATCATATGTTTCAAAACCCTCATGAAATGAGAATATTTCCCAAGTGTAAATGTTTCCTCAATAGACATGTAAACAAAAAAAAATAGTTTTAAACATAGTTTTTTCCCACATGTAATGTTATAGTCCATTGAAAAGTCACATGCTTTCCATTGTTGACAGTGACAAATGAAAAAAATTTGGGTTTGTCCTCATTGCACAATCAAAACATGTGTATATACCTTTCTAAAGGGTTATTTGCTCATCACACATACATCTATATCATCTTCACAGCAAGTTAGACATAAATAGTACATGATGATTTTCCATTTTTTACGAAAGAATAAAGCAAAGAAAAGATATGTAATACATCAACATCAGTAGTTTTTGCTTGTAAAACATATAGTCACCAAACAAGCAAATAATAAATACCCACTTGATTTAAATAGTCAGTAGCATACAATGCACTGTAAAATGTCAGCACACCACAATCATAAAGAAAGACAAAAAACAGGAATAGTCTTTCCCTTGAAGATAGTTACATTTGTCCATGAATACTCATCCCACGTGACAATAAATCTGCCATGACATTTGTGTTCCAGGCACTGGTTCAATGGTAAACTGGAATTCCTGCAATGCCAAAGACCACCTTAAAATCTGCTGTTCTTAGTTTTTGACGATTGCAAAAAAGGGTCAGTGGCCTGTGGTCAGTCTGTAACCAAAACTTTCTTCCAGTCAAAAACCCTGGCGAACTTCTCACATGCCCATACAAGCCAAGCACTCTCTCTCAATGTGGAGTATTTCTCCCTGTGTCTTTGAGAACTCTTACTGGCGTATTGCACGGGATGTAACCCAAAGCACTTTTTTCCTGCAGCAGTACCGCTCCCATTCCTTTGGAACGGGCATCGGTTCTCAAAAAAAAGTCTTCTGAGAGGGAGGGTAACAAAAGACAGGAAATGTGTTGAGGGTGTCCTGAACACACTCCAAAGCCTTCGGCACTCATCAGACCACACAATACTTTGTTCTTCGTCCCTTTCGTCAGTTCAGTCAAAGGGGCCGTCAGGACGCAAAGTGGGTACATACGTCTAAGTAAGACAACAATCCGATGAGTGACCTGATCTGTTTCTTTGTAGTGGGTTTTTGTAAAGATAAAATCTTTCCACTTTCTTTCCTTCTGGCATCATTTTTTTCCCACTGAAATATGTGTGACCCAAAAACTCGAGAGTTTGAAAACCGGAAACAAATTTTTGGGATGGTCTCGCAGTCAAACCAAACTTCTGAGTCTGGAAAAAACAGCTCGTAAAGTTAAAAGGAGGTCACTCCAGACCTTCCCAGCCAAAAAAATGTCATAAAAAAAACTGACTGCACCACATTCATGGAGTTTCAGGCTCGCATCTTTCTAGCAAAAAAAGCTGGGGCATTTTGCAAACCGAATGGCATTTTCGTCCATTGGAAAAGACCAAGGGTGTTTGAAATGCTGTCTTTTCCTTGTCAGCTTCAACCATTGGAATCTGCCATTTACCTTTAGTCAAGTCTACTTTCACCAAAATAATTTCCTTCTGAGAGCTGACACAGAAGTTCTTCAATGCTGGGATGGGCTCGGCATCGAACACAGTGATCTTATTTAATTTCCTGTAATCGATGCAGAAACGCCACCGAGCCATCAGGTTTGTCCACCAATACAACGGTGAGCTGTACGAGATGTAGAAGGTTCTATGACCTTTAAAATCCAGCATTACTTTGATTTCTCTCTCGACAACCTCTTTTTTTGCAAACGGAAGGGGGTATGGTCTGGTTCGCACTGGTTTTTCAGTAGTCAACTGAATACTATGAGGTTCAATACCAGTCACTGTACCTGGGGTATCTGTCAACACATCCTGAAAGTCTTTCAAAATTTCTTTGAGCTGTTCCGTTTGACTTGAAGACAAATCATTCGACAAAATCACATCATCATAGGTTTCACCTTTGACAGACAGAGTAGGAAGGGGTACAACATCATCTGCACTGGTAGATGTTAACACTCCAAACTTTTGCTGTTTTCCCCAACCTTAACTCCCTGTATGTTACATTGGGTAACCAAATCACACTGATAATACTTCATGTTGACATCAGTTTCTGACATAGGACATATCCATTCAACTGACGGTGAGGGCAACATTTGTACGTTCAACATACTTCTTCAACATTTTTCACATGGAATACCTTCTCAGTGTTTGCCATTTTGATCTTATAATTAACTGCAGAAAGTTTTTCGACCACCTGAAAAGGACCCTTCCACATAACACGAAGCTTGTTATGTTCATCAGTGAGAGTACAAGAACTTTATCCCCTACACTAAAGGGAACGTGCCTTTGCTTTCTATCTGCAAAGCCCTTTGTACACATCGTTTTTTCTATCAGCTGACTTTTGAGCAAGCTCACATGATCCGTCAAACGATTATGCAGTTCATAAACGTATTGGTAAACAGTTTTACTGTCAGGGATGTCCGTCTTTTTCGTCCTTTGGGTGTCATCAGTAAATCCAAAAGGACCCCTTGGTGAGTGTCCAAAAAGAAGCTCGAATGGTGAATCCCAGCGTTTCGTTCGCATTTCCCTGAAATGCGAAAGAAAAGCCGGTATGAAACGATCCCTTTCAGGGGGTTTCCTGCCTTGAAACCTTTCTCAGCATGGACTTAACTTTCCCTTTGAAACGTTCAACCATGCCATTCGATTGGGGATGATATGGCTGGTTGAAAGGGAAAGAGATTGACAACAGTCTGAAAAATTTCTCTCATGAGATCGAAATGAATTGCGTTCCACAGTCCGAGAGAATTTCGTCCGGAAGACCCACTTTTGAAAAATCGCAAGTAGGGCTTCAGCGACAAACACTGTATCAATTTCTTCAGTGGAATCGCTTCTGGATACCTTGTCGCTGTAATCCCCCCAAAGTTAAATATAGCGATACCCCGAAGAAGACAGCGGAAAAGGGCCCAAAAAGATCAATAGCCACCTTCCGAAATGGAACGGAAAGAGGGCAAATTTTGTCAAAGGTGCACATGGGACGCGACCTTTCTGAGATGTCTTTTGGCAGACGTCCCCATGAGCGGCAGTATTCTGTAACTTCCTTTTTGACACCTGGCCAATAAAAAGAATCAAGAACTCTCTTTAAAGTTCTTTTGATTCCACAGTGACCACGAACAAATGCATCATGAGCCGTGGGGCAGTACTGTCTCTCTAAGTGGCTTTGGGAAAGACAACTTTTTGTTGTCCTGTCCAGGTACACACCTGTAAAGAATGTCAGAGTCCAGTATGTACGTTGGTTTGTCCGTGTATGCCCGTGACAGTCTGTTAGCAGCAGAAAGTATTGTCGTCAGCGTCTCGTCTTTCCTTGCATTTCTTTTAGATCATCTGGGGGGGTCTGGAGTTCATCCAGTTTTGAATTTTTAGCGGCTTTGTAGCCTTTCCCTGCCTATGATGTCTGACCTGGGACTGACAAGACAAGGAAACAAACGATCCTCCAGCACCACCAAGTACCGTAGCGACACCTGGCAAATGCCCAAGATCAAATCGCAGACTGGTTATCGTAACACAGGCGGTGAGAAAATCCGGAGTAGTACGGTGTATCGACGGAAATTTCGCCAGCGGAAACGTTTCAATCTTTCCTCCAAACGACCTACACTTTGGGACAGTGTCGAGATACTGGTTTTGAAGCACGAAAGAATTTCTTACACCAGCGGTGGTGCAACCCAGTGTCTCGCAAAACCAAAGCCTGCAATCCGTTTATGGCTCCGTTTTCTAACATTGAACCATCAACCGATTGATCTGGTGCCAAAACAAGGCCTTCTTCACAATCAGTGGAGACTAATGCGGATTTTGAATCATTTGGTTTGAAAGGGCAATTCCTTTCAAAAGGAACTTGCAATCGCAATAGAAACATCGCATTGTCTGATCAGCAGCTGACTGATTTTGTGAACTTTTGGGTTTTGTCCACGAACTGGCCCAAAAGGTCTACGCGGTGGTCGTTGTCCCCGACCTCGGAACTTTTGCTGAGGAGTAACGGGTCTTTCCGGCGGTGAGTACTGGTACTGACGAAAGTCACTCGAACCGCGGAAAGATCCCCGTCCGTTCCTAGGATAGTATATCCTTGAGGACTCAGAAATGACCCACGATTTCCTTTCCTGTAACTTTCCCCGTCCTGAATGGGATAGTACATGACGCATGAGACTCAAAGATGAAAATTCCTTCCAGCCACGCCCTTATCTGGGTGAGCGATACAATACTGATCAGCCATCTGACACATTTCCTCACGCTTTCAATTGCTTTCTTAAGGAAAGTGGCCAGATTTTGCTCACCCCTCTGGAAAAGTTGTTCTCTAAGAAGGGGAAACTCGCAGTGATTGAAAAGTTTTGTTCGTCTTTGATAAATCGATCCATCGATCTAAACAATGACTCATACGGATTAGAAACGACGGAAACGATTCTCCTTTGTCAGGCGCACAGAACGGAAACGTTCGCGAAAACGATCGGCAGAACATTGAAATTTCTTGAGGGTTCTTCCTTCAATTGATCCCAAGTTAAATTTTGTTTTTTCCGCGAGTGTGTGGTACAATGCCAAAGTGCTACCCTTAAAAAACGACGCAATATACAATGTCCACTTTTCCTTTGGCCAACCGCAAGACGTTGCGTGACTTTTAAATCGGAAAAGAAAACTACGATGCAACTGTTTTTCCTCGAAGGGCGGTAACTTTGGGAAAATATGCTGTTTTCGGTTGAGGCGCGCTTGCGGAACCGACTGGGGAGTTCTCTCGATGCCCGTAATCTTTTAATTTCAGCATCAGTTCCTAGTTCGAACTGCCTCAACTTAAATTTACGTTCTTCACTTCAGCTTCCCTCTGTAGTCCCTTTTTTTTTCAATTTCAGCTTCCCTCTGTAGTCTTTTTCTTCAATTTCAGCATCCCCTGTAATCTTCTTTCTTCACTTCTAGTTTCCTTTGATTTTCTCTCTTTCTAGTTTCCTTTCTTCACTTTCTAGTTTCCTTGATTTTCTTCTCTTTCTAGTTTCCTTTCTTCACTTCTAGTTTCCTTTGATTTTCTTCTCTCTCTAGTTTTCTTGATTTTCTTCTCTTTTTCTTAGCCTGTCTGCCCTATCTATGCATTGTTTTCACATAGTTTGGGAAGTTTTTCTCCATCAAAACCCAAGCGCTCCGCTTGTTTTAACATATTTTTTCAAATCATCCATAATGAACCCCTCAAAAGATATAAACACAACACAATTTCCAAGTATGAAAAAAATAAGGCGATATATGATGGCGCTTTATGTTTCACAAAAATGTAATTATAATATATACAAATACAGAATTCAATTTCCGGTATAAACAGAAGAAGGCTTACTAAAACAAGGTAGATATTGAAACACAAGGAATGTTTTTTCCAGAAGAATTTTGTTCTCGAAAACAGGTATCAATTGTAATTTTTTTTAAAAATGACGTTCAATTGCTAACTGTTTTTTTCCTAAGAAAGGAAAAAAAAACACAATAAAGTTTTTCCCGAAAATAAATTCTTTATAAAGTTTTAGTTCTTAAATGTTCTTGTTGGGCAGTCTTTCTTTCTTACTTAATTTCAAATGAATTTACAAACAAATGTATCGCCTTATACAATAAATGAATATAAATTTAAAAACAAATGGAAGCACAAACAATTAAAAATAGAGGAAGAAACACAAACTAGCTGAAATCCTAACTAAAGATGAAAAGTTGAAAGAAACTAATAGGAGCTTATTGATGAGAAGGTTTTAAAAGGTTTTGAAAAAGGGGGTGAAAAGGAAATTAAGGATAACCAGGACCGGGAAAAGTGAGACGAAATCAAGAAAAGCAAAAGAAGCCCCAGACAGCACCTAGTGGTCACTGTCTCCCGTGAAACTGGAGACGGGAAAAAAAACCACCCCACAATAACCACTACAGTAATAATACAAAATACTAAACCCAAACAATCAATAAAATACATTCACCCAAACTCAAAGAAAATCTCGCAACACACACAGAAAAAAATAATCAAAGATAAAAATGTTTATTTGCTGAGCGGTAATCAACTCCACCACCTACACTATTTGCGTGACGGAGGTGAAGCTATCCCACACTGAGGGGCAAGGGGAAAAACAAATGAAAAAATAGGAAAGGGAAAGAAATAAGATATTTACAAGAAGGGGAAAGGGCTACCCACTCCCCAACGCCATTTCCCCCCTGCTAAACGCAGGAAGAGGTTTTTGGGGTATCAGTCCTGGGAAGGGACAAACAAAATCTAATACTCTAGGGGAAGGACAGCGACTCCTCAACGCCTGCCCCCTTGCTGGGCCCGGTACGAGCAAGAGGCGGTTGAGGCTATCGGTCCGAGGGGGGAAGGGGCAAAAAAAATCCTGCCAAAAAAAAAAACCTTTAAAGGAGTAGAGCAACCAAAAGAAATGCAACCACCCGAAACACATAAAAAATAGAAAAAAAACAACAAATGCAAATATTTACACAATAAATAATTAAAATAATTTCTTTTTTTTTTCCCTCAAAACCCTTGAGGGTACAAATCAAAATCTTTTTTAATTTAGGGCCCCCAAAGGGGACAAAAAGAAATCCTTCCTCGAAGGTACAAATAGAAATCCTTTTTTTTTTTTTTTCTAGGGGAAACAAAACACGGCAGCTACGTCGGTGAAACTGACGTCGGGGGCACCACTGTCACACTGCACCCTTTTTCACACGCGCATCATGACAGCAAATTTTCTCCATACGCACACGCAATTTTTCCAATCAACCAAAAAGGGGCACTAACCGAAAGTTTTTTCTTCTCCCCCTCTCCTCGGGAAAACACTTTACTAAATCACATCAAACAATTTTTAAACAGATTTATACATGTAGCTCTCTTTCCACTGAGAGGCAAACTAACTCACCAAGCTTCATAAAGTCACGGCCTTCACACAACATTGGCCCACAAAATCCAGACCAGGAAATAAATGATTCTTTCACTCCTTGAAGCTATCCTGCATCCGAATTAAGACTCGCTCCATCCTTTTATGATTCCCTGTCTCTCTCAGACATCATCTCGCCCCCTCGATTTCTCCCGTCCTGGAGAATGACTTCCGACTCCTCTCCCTCGACTTTTCCTGTCCCTGGAGAATGACTTTCCCACTCCTCTCCCTCAAAATTCTCCGTCCCTGGAGAGATGATGAGTTCCAACTCCTCTCCCTCGACTTCTCTTGTCACTGGGGATACGAGTTCCGACTCCTCTCCCTGGAGTCCTGATTTGCTGGGGCTGAACTACCGGGTGTTCCCCACACCTGGCCATCTTTAACCACCTCACGGGGTGAAAGATGAAGGGTGAAGGGCGAAGGGTAAAAGGGGAAGGATGAAGGCTGGAAACACGAAAAGGTTCGTGTAAGTAACCTGCTTCCCATTTAACATGAATTCCTCCTTTCTCTTTTCTTTAAGTTTTCCCCTGTAGCTTTCCCCAACTAAAAATATCGCTCACCTGGTAATGACATGGGCAGCAGCGAGGACCAACGTCCTGACAGGGTTTGAGTCTCTATGCCATCGCTGGGCTAAAAACTGATTCTTTCCTCCCTCCTCCAAGTGAGTGCATACTCAGTGTTAAAAACACATGACCAGCACCTTACCAGCCCTTGTTAAACTATCACTCAGTGGTCACTTTCACCCAATACCACGTTTTGTTTCTTTACTGAGTCATTCTCACAATTATTTGGGACGCCCGCTACACTATCAAGCCACAGAATATTCTTCTTTTTAGTTGTGGCATGGGAAATGATTCATATCACTAACTACATGGGGATGGAGCGTCACATCCCTTGATGTGAGGCTACGTCACATGACAAAAACAAAGAATCAAACTGCAATTTGTAAAGTACTTATATTCAATGATAAAGCATTATTTGAAAACAAATATTCATCAAACTAAAAATTCACAAAGTATTTCCTTTTAATGATCAAGCACATTTGAAAACATTCATCAAACTGCAATCACATTATGCACGTGCATAACCCTTTTTAGTGATCATACACATTTTGAAAATCAATATCATCACATCAAACTGTGACTTTCGAATTTATTCTTTTTTTGTTTCTGATCAAGCATCATTATTAACAAACATTCAACAAACGACCATTTTTAAGGCAATACCTTGTTCTAAAAACCAAAGCATCGTTTGTAACTAGCCCCCAAAACCTTGCCAGCTCCAGACCCGAACTCTCCAACACCAAACCCGATGCCATGAAGCAAACTCTGTAATTTCAAGCACATCATCCAACCAAAGAAAGAACAAGTATCTAATGGGAAAACGAAAGGTTAATAGACCCCTAACTTAGATTTCTTTCAGTACTTTTAAGCGTTTACCACCAACCAAATCCAGAACTTTGAACAATGTCTGTGATACAAAATCTGAAGGGGATTTTTTTGTTATGAAGATGATTTTTTTATGGCAGTATGCAAAGTAATGAAAGATCAAAATACTAACGCTATGGCCCAGATCATGGCTACACGATGATTTTAAAAAAGCCACAGAAAAGGAAACAGAAGTGGAACCAAGACGACGCAAAATTTCAGTTTCAAATGAAAGCCGTATTCTTTTTTATGCACAGTGTACATCCCTTTCAAAATTGATAAACCCTGTAAACATGAGTTGGATTTCTGCACAGATCTGAAAACACCAGGTTGTGAAAAGAAAAAGAAACAGACCTGGAAAAAATCAAATGTCTGCTAGATGCAACAATCAAACTTTTCTATGTCAAAATGGTCTTATTTTGACTTTTGTAAGTTTGAAACAACTCGTATGTGAAATTTTTTAATTAACACATTCTTCCTGTCGTGTGACATGTACTTTTCTCTGTTTTTTTTAAAATACATGCACCAGCTATCCACTTATGATAAATTCACTTGTATGCACGGAGTTATATCTTCATCGTAAGTTCGCTTGCATGCACACCAATGTTGCTAACAATGAAATGATTTTTTTTTTGTTTTTGTTTTTCTTCCCATGTAAACAAACTAAACCTACGTTAAACAAAACGGCTTTACAATGACTACCAACATCATCTGATAACTCATTGACAAAAATCCTAAACAAATCCAAAGCAAGATTTCCTGAAGGAACCAGTTAAAACTACAGATTCCAAGGAGAAAGAGTTCCCAGCTCTAAAAACATGGGGTTCTGTTTTAAAGGGAAACCATAAACCCATGTACTGAAAATTTAAACTCCATCTGATCGAAGCTTGTGAGGAGTCATTCAGGGAGGACAGAATCAAAACCCTTTTTTAAAGTCCATGGAGACAACGTCAAGAGATTCTCTGTCATTCAACATTTGTGCACAGTTCTTCGTCACCTCTAATACCCAGTCATGCAAGAACATTTTGTCTAAACCCATAGATACGAACAAGTCATTGGCTATCATATGGTTAACTACTGATCCCTTACAAAATACTCAAGGACTTTACATAGCACACCTGCTGGGCTTAAACACTGGTCCTATTTTTTCCTGCTGATGATTTACTTCCTTTTTTTTTCAAAGTGATGCTTACAGTAGCTTTTTATCCCCAATCCTAAGGAAATCACGCGTCTCTCTATTTTTTTAAATCAAAATGTCAATGGCAAAGTAAAATATATTTTTGTGAGTTTTAACAACCAAGATTAAATTTTATCTAGTTCACTTGCCCTCTTAGGTTTTTAAAATTCTTCCTTTTCAACAGCTGTGAAAGTTATGCAGACTTCCATTATTTTTCAAACCAGATATCACTTCAAGACAGAATGGAAACATTCTCTGGACAATAAAAATCAAGCCAGCCAACTTTTAATAGCCTTGGATAGTCGGTATACCATAATACTACTACACTCTGTTTGTTGGTTGTTCTACATTGAAGAAAAATTTTCAACATCAAAGTCAAAGAGCTGTGCCACCAACTGACAGTCTCTTGAAAGAGAGAGAGAGAGAGAGAGAGAGAGAGAGAGAGAGAGAGAGAGAGAAGAGAGAGAGAGAGATAGGACCCCAGACAAAGCCACCAGGGGACCCAATATACATGCATATCAAGTGACACAGAGACAGCCCTATCCCCAACATGTACATCAAGTCCAAAAGTAACACGTCATCAAAGATTGGTAAACTGTCATTTTTCATGCAGTTTTTGACTAGTTTTTGCGCTTTTTCGCAACTTGCTGTTCAAAATTAACATCTTGTCTTTAAATAAAGTAGAAGTTTTTATTACAATTAAAAGTTTTTTCTCGCGTTGCATTTATAGTTAAAATATTTTCCTAGAATAATAATGAAGTCAAAGGCTTCATCACCCCTAAAATTTTGTTTGAATGCCCAAATAATACTAATTCAACAGACAATTTAAAGAAGCCACATTCTGACTTTTTCTCTTTATTGTTGCTTAAAGTTGTTGTAAAAAATATCCGCGTTTTCGCATAACCAAAATAGATGCCAATGTTTTCCCCCTTTCTCGATTTTAACAAAATGTACAATGATCTTTCAGTTCATTTCTCATGTTTGCCAACACAATATTTGTCCCCCAATATATAGTTAGAACCTTATCTTGAAGCCATTTAAGTTTTATTCGTTTTTTTTTGTACCTTTTTGTTGATGATATTCATTCCAATTGCTCTTCAAGTTTTTGATTCCACTGCAAAAGCAGGTTTTTATGTTGTCACACAGAAAAGGCATCATAAAAAAAAACATGTGCCCCTCTGTTGACTGAACAGACAAGTTTCCACATTTTAATCTTGTTTCATTCTTGTTATTTGTCATTGTTACCGGGCATTTTCCGAATAATGCGTTTACCCCCCCTTTAAAACAATCCAGTATACGAAATAAAGTCAATGCAAAATCCAAACTTGTTATTGAACTCTCTCTGTATGCCAAAAGCGTGCTATCTTCTTTCATAATGTGTCCAATTGTGTATATACTTTTTGATGAACAGACTTTAATTATAAAAAAAAAGTTTTCTTTTTTGTTTTTGATTTTATTTAATATTTTCATAATAAAATACATTTTCAGAAGCAATTTCTTCGGAAATGCAAAACAGAATCCATTGGCCAAATTCTTTATTGCCTCAAAACGTCAGCCCTAATTTTTTTTGTTTTGATAATTGGCCTAGAAGAAGACTACAGCCATTTTTTTTTCCAGAATGATGTCTTCTTGGACAACTTGCCAAAGTAATACTTTTCCACTTGTGAGAAAGATATTCTTATTTTTCTACTCCAAGCAAGTTCTAATGCAACTATATATACCTTTATTCTTGCACACCAATCCTCCATTTATTATGTTTTTTTAAATTCATTTTGATGTTATACAGTCTCATTTTCTATCCCCCAAAACTCGAAAGACTGAGTTTTGAATCGCAATTTAAATTTCATCATTGGAAGGATTGGAAGTAGAATCCAGTAATAAATTCGTTTGGACAAGATTAAAAAGCCTTTAAAAACAGCCACCCTGCCTAGGAGTAATCTGTATCTTTAACCATACCTTGTAAAACATTCATATTTCAAGAAATCTAGCCTGTATGTTTATTTCTGAACAGTCACAAGATCAAATTGTAAATAAGATACACAGAATTTTGAATTGTGGTAGGGTTCCACTGAATACGTAAATGTTGCATGTAGCAAATCGTCGAGGTTTTTCCCCACTGCCGAGCCATAGAGCACTTTTTTTTTCTGTGTTTTTAAAATCAAACTTGATTTTCTCCCAAACCTGTTATCAAAATCCCTCAAAAGACGCTTTGTCATTTTCAAACATAATTTCTACATCGTCCGCGTATTTTGCAATTTCTGTTCTGCATGTTAGTTTGGATTCCTTTTATAATTCTATTATCTCTCAACATAATGGCAAGACTTTCTATACACAAAATGAATATGTAGGGGGAAACTGGGTCACCCTGCCTCGCCCACGACCTACAGAAAACCAACCAGATGCCTGCCCATTCACAAGTACAGCTGACTTAATATTATTATAGAAAGGATCATCCATTTATGTATATCTGTCCAAAACCGAATGCTACAAGTACTTTATTCAAGAATCCCCCGTCAGTGAATCGAAGGCTTTCCCCTAAACTAACCATAAAAAAACAAGTCAACAGTTGGTGTGTTTGTGAATAGTTAATTCAGTCATAGATCAGTCTAATATTATCTCCGATATATCTGTTGGCCATAAATCCTGTTTGGTCTTCGTTGATCAAACTTGGAAGAACCATGTTTTAGTCTGTTCACAACCCCGTACGACCCTATCTTTTAAAAAAACATTTAAAAGAGTAACAGGCCTTCTGTTTTTAATGGCGTTCTCAAGATTTATCACCTTTAGGAATACAAACTATGATTCCTTCCTTTTGTATGGTGGACAACTCGCACAGTTTAAAACCTTCATTTAAGGATCGAACGACGAATATTCCAAGTGAGGTTGAAACAATTTGAAAACTCGAAAGTAAATCCGTCTGATCCATGGCTTTTATTGTTTTTTCATCTGTTTAAGTGCATAGCCAGCTTCATCTATTTGAAATTTCTCCTTCTAATTGTTTAAGACATGAGGGCAATTAACCATTGAGATATTTCGTAATCCTCAACTTCCTTTATCCGGTACGATTTTTTCAAAAAACTTTCTTCACGTCTCGTTGGAATCCATTCATCATTGAAAAAATTTCTAAAACCATCATCTGATGTTTAACTTTGTTATATTTTTGTTTTTAAAAAAGTTTCTTTTTTCCACGCGAGCTAAAACATCATCTAATCTTACTTTGTCATATTTTTTGTTTTAAGAAGTTTTTTGTTTTCAAGCGAACAAAATACTGATTGACCTTTTCCCCTTCTGCTATCCAACGTGCTCGCGATCGAATCAAACCCCCCCATATTTAGCTTCCCTAAGTCTAACTAGTTCCTCTTTGTCCTGCTCAAAAACATGTCCCTTTTTCATCAGTCAACGTTCCTTCTTCGCTAACTTTTCAATATTTACTTCTAAACAATTCTGCTTTTCATTACTTCTGCGGGGGTTTTCAGTTGCAAAAGCTATAGTTGCACTTCTTATTTTTATTAAAAAAACACTAAAAAAGATAATCTGTAGTAGCAAACTAAATTTTGAATGCACCCAAAATGATACTTTTTCCCTGAAAATGGGCAGTACAGCATGCTCTTCTAATTACAACTTTTAATTTCCTCGTTAATTTTTATCAATGTAAATGTTTATCCTTCAACAAAGAACCTTAAATTTCCAGAAGGGGTTTTGTTTATATTTCTTTAGCAAAGGTTAAATTCAGAGTAACATTGAATGGTCGTCCTGACCCTGCCTTAATATCTGCATCCGTGACAATAGTGGACACATAACTGAAACTAGAAAAAAAATCAACACTACTTTGCTGCAGAGGGGAGGATCTGTTCCATGCGTATCTTTTCAATTCAGGGTTCAAACCATTTTCCATATATCTGTAAGGTCTATATTTAAACAACATGTCTCAACTTGCTGTTGGCTTTAACATTTCTATACTGCTTAAGATTAAAATAATCCTTGAAAACATCTTGTGCGAGGTTCCAGTCCCTCCAATTAAAAACATTTCAACACCCACAACCTTAATATTATCTTCTAACTCAACAAAAAACAAAAATAAAACAGAAAAAAATCAAGATTATCATAATTTTGGGCTATACAGGTTAATGATCAATATCACTTAGCCAAAATGGATAAACAGCAAAAATGGGAGTTTCCACCTATATCTTTGTAAACCTTTGTACACAAAACTCAAAATCATTGTTAAAGAGAATGGTAACACCTCTGAATTTGACATATAGATACAAAATATTTTATAACCCCATTCTGCTCTCATACACATTACAAGCTTGGGGTCAAAATGGTACCCATAAAAGATACATCAAAAACGCTTTTCTAAAAAAGTCAAAACATCCCCCCTCTTTCTTTCTTTTTTTTTTTTTTTTGATCCGCTAGGCCTCAGCAGTTCATTGAACAAAACCTTACATATTTACTCATGTTATATCTTTATAAAATGAGGGAGAAACACACAAATAGGGGTTTCCCCTTTTTTTTTGGGCATTTCCTCCTTAAAATCCTGCCTCCTTA
>JAFLJL010000173.1:0-12500 GCA_018398815.1 Conus ventricosus | reverse complement strand
TCAATTTAGTAATGACTTTACAAAGATTTGAACTTTAAAAGAAGGGGTTTTCATATCTATAATATATTTTCTTAATTTTATGTTCCCATTTTCTTCATTTTCAACTCTCTTTTTTTAAAGAAGAAAAGGCAAAGAAGAAAGATAGCGCATGAATCAGGCAAAGAAGAAAGATAGCGCATGAATCAAATAGCCTCTGATTTTTAAAGAAGAAAAGGCAAAGAAGAAAGATAGCGCATGAATCAGGCAAAGAAGAAAGATAGTGCATGAATCAGGCAAAGAAGAAAGATAGCGCATGAATCAGGCAAAGAAGAAAGATAGCGCATGAATCAGGCAAAGAAGAAAGATAGCGCATGAATCAGGCAAAGAAAAAGATAGCGCATGAATCAGGCAAAGAAGAAAGATAGCGCATGAATCAGGCAAAGAAGAAAGATAGCGCATGAATCAGGCAAAGACGAAAGATAGCGCATGAATCAAATAGCCTCTGATTTACCTTCTTTCTGTTTAAAATTGACTTGACGGTCAATAGACACTAGATGACGGTCAATAGACACTAGATGACGGTCAATAGACACTAGATGACGGTCAATAGACACTAGATGACGGTCAATAGACACTAGATGACGGTCAATAGACACTAGATGAGTGTTGTCAGCAAAGATTAGGGGTCAGAAAGAAAATCCTTTACATGCAAAAGAAAGAAAGAAAAAAAAGACAGCGACACAGTGACGCCCTCTGTCCATGAAAAAAAAATCAATATTTCAGTCTCGTCTAGCAAAGGATTATGGGTAAATGGGATGATGGGAAAGGAGATTAAGTGCAAAGGAAAAGGACAGATTGGCAGACGAAGGGAAGATTGGGGCAGCGCGGGCAGACAGCGGCTCAGGTGATTCACATTAACAAAGGTTTTTACTTCAAGCCTGTCCAGTCGCTGTCTGGTGTTAGGTGTATTGACTGTCAAAAATAGTAAATGAACGAATGTGCGCTCTCTCTCTCTCTCTCTCTCTCTCTCTCTCTCTCTCTCTCTCTCTCTCTCTCTCTCTCTCCGAGAACTGGATGTTACAAAGAGAGACAGACAGACAGAGGCAGAGACAGAGAGAGAGAGAGGGGGAAGGACACTGGTGCTGTCTCTCCCCACGAGGACTAGATGTGACAAAGAGAGACAGACAGACAGAGACAGAGACAGACAGAGAGACAGAGACAGACTGACAGACTGACTGACAGACAGAGAGGAGACACCAGTGCTCATCTGTTATCTCTGTCTTGTCCCGTCCTCTTTCCATGTTGGGCTTTCTTTCCGTCCTCTTTCCATGTTGGGCTTTCTTTCCGTCCTCTTTCCATGTTGGGCTTTCTTTCCGTCCTCTTTCCATGTTGGGCTTTCTTTCCGTCCTCTTTCCATGTTGGGCTTTCTTTCCGTCCTCTTTCCATGTTGGGCTTTCTTTCCGTCTCTTTCCATGTTGGGCTTTCTTTCCGTCCTCTTTCCATGTTGGGCTTTCTTTCCTTCCTCTTTCCATGTTGGGCTTTCTTTCCGCCCTTTTTCCCTTTGTTGGGCTTTTTTTCCTTTCCTTTTCCATTTTGGGCTTTCTTTCCCCCTCTTTCCTGTTGGGCTTTTTTTCCGCCCTTTTTCCATGTTGGGTTTTTTTCCCGTTTCTTTTTTTTTGGGTCGATTAATTATCTCTCCCCACATGGGTACCGCGGGGTGGCGATTGGGGGCCCTTTTAAAATAAAATTTGGGCCCATTAATTATCCTCCCCCACAGGGGTCCCGGCATGGTGGCGCCTTGGGGGCCTTAAAATAAAATTTGGTTTCTTTTGTCACTTGTCATTTGGGTGGGGAAAAGTGGGGGCCCGGGGAAGGGGGGGGGGCCCCCGGTGGTGGGGTGTGGGTTTTTGGGGTGTGTGTGGGGGGTGTGTGTGTGTGTGGGGTGTGTTTGTGGGTGTGTGTGTGTGTGTGTGTGTGTGTGTGTGGTGTGTGGGGTGAGTGAGTGCGACAGGGGTGTGAGAGGAGTGCAGACATTGTGTGTGGAGTGCAGAAATGTGTGTGTGAGTGCGGGACAAAATGGTGGGAGTGCAGACTGGTGTGTGAGTGCAGACATTGGTTTTTGGGCAGACATGTGTGTGTGTGAGTGCCCTTGGTGTCTGATTTGCAGAAGTGTGTGTGGTGCGGCCTTTGTGTGTGTGAGTGCGGGACTTTGTTTTGTGGGGAGTGAGACATATGAGTGTGGAGTGCGACATGTGTGGTGTGAGTGCAAAAATGGTGTGTGGGGTGCAGACATGTGTGTGTGAGGGAAAAAAAAATTGTGTGTGGGGGTGCGAATGTGGGTTTTAGGAGTGCAGAATGGGGGTTTTGTGTGTGAGGAGGGGCGGGACTTGTGTGTGTGGGGGGGTCCCGACTTTGTGTGTGTGTGAGGATTGCAGAATATGTGTGTGAGGTTTGCGGGACTTTGTGTGGTGTCAGGATTTGGGGACATGTGGTGTGAGGAGTGCGGGGACAGTGTGTGTGAGGAGTGCAGAATGTGTGTGTGTGAGGGTGCAGACTTTGTGTGGGTGGGGAAATGCAGACATGTTTGTGTGGGAACCCGGGACTGTGTTTTTGAGGAGTGCAGACATGTTTGTGGGTGAGGAGTCCCAGACATGTGTGTGTGTGAGGAGTGCGGGCCCAGGGTGTGTGTGTGAGGGTGCAGACATGTGTGTGAGGAGGCGGGACATGTGTGTCTGGGGGAGTGCGACATGTGGGGTTTTGTGAGGAGTGCGACTGTGTGTGTGAGGGTGCGGAATGTGTGTGTGGGAGTGCAGACATGTGTGTGTTTTGAGGAGTGCAGAATGGTGTGTGAGGAGTGCAGCCATGTGTGTTGTGAGGAGTGCGACATGTGTGTGTGAGGTGTGCAGAAAATAGGTGGTGTATGGATGCAGACATGTGTTTTGTGTGAGGAGGCAAAACATGTGGTGTGAGGGGCAGACATGTGTGTGTGGGAAATTGCAGCCCTTTGTGTTTTGTGGGGGGGAGTGCGGGACATGTGTGGGTGAGGAAGGGCAGACATGTTTTGTGTGTGGGGAAAGTGCAGACAGTTTTTGTGGGAGGCAAAATGTGTGTGTGTGAGGAGTGCAGACATGTGTGTGGGGAGTGCAGACTGGTGTGTGTGAGGAGTGCAGCCCTGTGTAGGGTTTTGGGGGTTTGCGAATGTGTTTTTGAGGAGTGCGGGACTTTGTGTGTGTGGGGAAAGTGCAGACATATGTGTGGGGGGGCGGAGGGGGGCAGACATATGTGGGTGTGAGGAGTGCGGGGCCCATATGGTGTTTGAGGAGTGCAGACATGTGGGGAGTGGGAGTGCGGGACTTGTGTGTGGGATTTGAGACATGTGTGTGTGAGGAGTGCAGACATTGTGTGGGGGGGGGTCCCAAAACATTGTGTGTGGGGAGGAGTCCCGGACATGTGTGTGGGAGTGCAGCCATGTGTGTGAGGAGTGCAGACATGTGTGTGAGGTTTGCAGACATGTGTGTGTGTGAGGGTGCAGACATTGTGTGGTGGGGGGGGGGCCCGACATGTGTGTGTGTGAGGAGTCCCGACAGGTGGGGTTTGAGGAGTGCAGGAATTTGTGTGTGTGGGGAGTGCAAAACATGTGTGTGGAGGAGTGAAAGAAGGTGGGTGGGGGAGTGCAGACATGTGTTGTGTGGGGGCAGACTTTTTGTGGTGTGTGAGTCCCGGGACATGTGTGTTTTTGAGGGTGCAGAATGTGTGTGGGGGAGTGCAGACATTTTGTGTGTGTGAGTGCAGCCCAGTGGGGGTTTTGTGAGTGCGGGACATGTGTGTGTGTGGCTGTGTGGGTGGTGGCAGACTTTGTGTGTGTGGGGTGCGGACAGGTGTGTGTGGGAGTGCAGACTGTGTGTTTTGTGGTGCAGAATGTGTGTTGTGGGGGCCCAAAAATTGTGTGTGTGGGGGGAGGTGCAGACATGTGTGTTTTGAGGAGTCCCGACATGTGTGTGAGTGGGCGTGCAGAATGTGTGTGTGTGATTTCCCGAAAAGTGTGTGAGGAGTGCAGACATGTGTGTGTGAGTGCAGACTGTGTGTTTTGTAAAGTGCAGACATGGGGTGTGAGGAGTGCAAATGTATGTGAGGAGTGCAGACATGTGTGTGAGGAGGCAGCCCGGGTTGATTGGGGAAAGTGCAGACATGTGGTGTGGGGGAGTGCGGGACTGTGTGTGTGAGGATTTCCCGACATGTTTGTGTAAAGAGTGAAAGAATGTGGGGTTTTGTGGGGAATGCGATGTGTTTTGGGGAGTGAGACTTGTGTGTGTGTGAGGAGTCCCGGGACTGTGTGTGAGGGTGCGACTGGTGTGGGGTGAGGGTGCAGACATGTTTTTGGGGTGTGTGTAAAAAAACCCCCCCCCATTTTTTTTGAGGAGTCCCAAAATTGTGTTGTGTGTGGGGAAAGTCCCCGCCCATGTGGGGTGGGAGGAGACATGTTTTTGGGGGGAGGAGTGCGGGACATGTGGTGTGTGGGAAAGGGGCCGGGACATGTGTGTTTTGGTTGGGGTGAGGGGGGGTTGGGGGGGGGTTTTTGTTTTTGTTGGTTTTTGTGTGTGTGTGTGTGTGGTGTGTGTGTGTGTGGGGGTGTGTTTTGTGTGTGAGGGGTGAGCATGTGTGTGTTGGGGGGGAGTGCAGACATGTGTGTGTGTGGGGGGAGGAGGGGCAGACATGTTTTTGGGAGTGCGGGACATGTGTGGTGGGGGGAGTCCCAGACATGTGTGTGGGGAAAGTGAAGCCCTGTGTGGTGAGGAGGAAGACATGTGTGTGGGTGTGTCGAGTGAAGACTTGTGGGGGGTTTGAGACATGTGTGTGTGAGGGGGTGCAGCCTGTGTGTGTGAGGAGTGAAAGACATATGTGTGTGTGAGGAGTGCCCCCCTGTGTGGGTGAGGGTGCGGGACCTATGGGTAGTGAGGGGGTGCAGACATTTTGTTTTGTGGAGGAGTGCAGACATGTTGTGTGGGGAGTGCGCCCTGTGGTGTGTGAGGGGGGACAGGGTGTATGTGTGAGGGTGCAGCCCTTTTGTGGGGGAGTCCGACATGGGTGGGGGTGTGGGGGAGTGCGGGCCCAGTGTGTGTGAGGAGGTGCGGGAACATAGGGTGTGTGAAAAGGAGGGCAGACATGTGTGGGGTGGGGGAGTGCGGGACAGGTGTGTGTGGGGAAAGTGCAGACAGGTTTGAGTGGGAGTGCAGACATGTGTGTGGGGTGAGGAGTGCAGACATTTTGTTTTGTGAGGAAGGCGGGGACATGTTTGTGTGTGAGGGTGCAAAATTGTGTTTAGGAGTCCCGAATGTTGGGGTTGTGAGGAGTGAAAGGATGTGTGTGGGGGAGTGCAGACATGGTGTGTTTTGAGGAGTGCAGACTTGTGTATGGGTGGGGGATTTGCAGACATGTTGTGTGTGAGGAGTGCAGCCTGTGTGGGTGGGAGGGGGCAAAAAAAAAAACATTTTGGTGTGTGAGGAGTGCTGACATATGTGTGTGTGGGGAAATTTGCAGCCCATATGTGTGTTTGAGAAGTGCAGACATGTGTGTGTGTGGGGAGTGCAGAATGGGTGTGTGAGGGTGCAGACATGTGTGTGTGAGGCGTGCAGACTGTGTGTGAGGAGGCAGACTTGGTGTGTGAGGGAGTGCAAAAATGTGGGGAGGAGTCCCAGAATGTGTGTGAGGGGGTGCGGGCCCTGTGTGTGAGGATTGCGGGCATGTGTGTGTTTTGGGGTCCCGACATTTTGTTTTGTGAGGAGTGCGACATGTGTGGTGTGAGGGGCCCAGACTTGTGTGGTGTGTGAGGAGGGGGCAGAAAATGTGTGTGTGTGGGAGGCGGGCCCCTTGGTTTTGTGAGGAGTGCAGACAGGGTGTGTGGGGGAGTGCAAAACATGGTGTTTTGTGAGTGAAAAAAATGTGTGTGTGTGCGTGAGAAAAGTGTTTTTTGGGGAGGAGTGCAGAATTTTGTGTGAGGAGTGCAGACATGTGTGTGGGGAGTGCAGACATGTGTGTGTGGGAGTGCAGACATGGGGTGTGTGAGGAGTGCAGCCATGTGGGTGTGGGAGTGCGGGAAAATGTGTGTTGTGGTGCGGGAACATGTGTGTGAGGAGTGCAGACATATGTGTGTGAGTGCAAAATTGTGTGTGTGTGAGGCAGTTTGGTGTGTGGGGAAAGTGCAAAGAATGGTGTGAGGAGTGCGGGACATGTGTTGGGTTGGTGCAGACTTTGGTGTGGGGAAAGTGCAGACATGTGTGTGTTGAGGAGGGCAGAAAAGGGGTTTTGAGGAGTGCAGAATATGTGTGTGGGAGGCAAAATTTGGGGGTGTGTGAGGAGTGCAAACATGTGTGTGTGTGAGGAGTGCAAATGGTGTGTGTGAGGGTGCAGCAGGGTTTTGAGGGGTGCGGGTTTTAAGTGTGTGTGGGAGTGAACCCATGTGTGTGTGTGAGGAGGCAGACATGTGTGTGGTGGGGAGGGGTGAGCCCATGTGTGGGGAGGGTGCAGACTTTGTGGTGTAAAGGGGGGCAGAAAAGTGTGTGGGGTGCAGACATGGGGTGTGTAAAGGGGGGGAATTGGCGGGAATATGTGGGGTGGGAGGAGTGCAGACAGGTGTGTGTGTGAGGAGTGCGGGGACTGGGTGGTGAGGAGTGCAGACATGTTGTGGGGTGTGGGGGATGCAGAAAAGTGTGTGTGAGGAGTGCAGACATGTGTGGGGAGGGTGCAAAACATATGGGGTTTTGTGAGGAGGGCAAAACATTTTTTGTGTAAAGGAGTGCAAAAAGTGTGTGTGTGGGGGTTTTTGGGGCCCCCGACATGTGTGTCTGTGAGTGCAGACATGTGTGTGTGAGGGGTGCAGCATGTTTTGTGTGAGTGCAAAATTGTGTTTTTTGGAGGGTCCCAGACTTTGTGTGTGTGGGAGGGGCAGACATGTGTGTGTGTGGTGCAACGTGTGGTGAGGGTCCCGACGTGGTGTGGGGGAGGAGTGCAAAAACATGTGTGTGTGTGGGGGCGGGACATGTGTGTGTGTGAGGCGACTGTGTGTGTGAGGAGTGCGGGACATGTGTGTGGGGATTTGAAAGAAAATGTGTGTGGGGGAAGTGCAGCTGTGTGTGTGAGGAGTGAAGGACATGTGTGTGAGTCCCAGACATGTGTGTGTGTGTGAGTGCAGACTTTAGGGTGTGTGTGAGTGCGGGCCAGGGGGGGTTTTGGGTGAGTGCAGACATGTGTGTGAGGAGTGCGACAGGTGGGTGTGTGTGTGAGTGCAAAACTTTGGTGTGAGGAGTGCAGACATGGGTGTGTGAGGAGTCGGGACTGTGTGTGAGGGTGGGACATGTGTTTTGTGAGTCCCGCATGTGTGTGGGGAGTCCCGACTTGTGGGGTGTGTGTGAGTGCAAAATGTGTGAGTTGGGGTGCAGCCAGGGTGGTTGTGAGGCAGACATGTGTGTGAGGAGTGCAGACATGTTGTGTGTGAGTGAAGCTGTGGGTGTGTGTTGAGTGAAAGACATGTGTGTGAGGAGTCCCGGACAGGGTGTGTGTGGTCCCAGACATGTGTTTTGAGGAGTGCAGACAGGTGTGTGTGTGGGTGATTCCCAGAATGTGTTTTGAGGAGTGCAGCATGTGTGTGTGTGAGTCCCGGAATGTGTGTGTGTGAGTCCCGGGAATGTTTTGTGGGAGTGCAGACATGTGTGTGGGGAGGGATGCAGCCCTTCTGTGTTAGGAGTGCAACATGTGTGTTTTGTGAGGAGTGCGGAAAAGTGTTGGGGAGGAGTGCAGACATGTGTTTGGGAGTGCAGAATGTGTGTGTGAGGGGTCCCGGAAGGGTGTGTGAGGAGTGGGGACATTTTGTGTGTGAGGATTTGCAGACATGGTGTGAGGAGTGAAAGGCATGTGTGTTTGTGAGGAGTGCGGGCCCAATGTGTGTGTGTGAGGAGTGGCAGACATGTGTGTGAGGAGTGAAACTGTGTGTGTGAGGAGTGAAAGACTTTGGTTTTGAGGATTGCCGAAATGTGTGTGGTGAGGATGCAGCCCATGGTGTGAGGGTGCGGGACAAATGTGTGTGTAAAGGATTTGCAGACATGTGGGTGGGGGTGCGGGACATGTTTGTGAGGAGTGCGGGACATGTGTGTGTGGGGAAAGTGCGGGAATGTGTGTGAGGAGTCCCAGACATATGTGCGGTGAGGGTGCAGACATGTTTTGTGGGGGAGTCCCGACTTATGTTTTTGGTTTTTTCAGTGTGTTTTTTTCAACGAGTGTTTGTGTGATTTGTTTCCTCTGCCCCCTGCACTATCTCCCCGTTTCCCAAAACACACACACAACACACCAAAACACACAAAACCAAACACCAAAACACACACAAAACACCCACACACACACACACAACACAACACCCGTGCGGGTGGAAAGGGGCCCAAAAACCCCACACCACAAACACACACACACACAAACACCCGGCGCACTCACAAACACCGCGCCGCAGCAGAAAGCACGCACACTACAAACACACACACACAAAACCCCCCACACCCCACACACACACACACAACACACACACACCCCCAAAAAACCAAACAAACACCATGCAGATGTTTTCCCCCCTCCCTTCCTTTTCTCTACCCCAACCACACACACACACACCCACTCACACAAACACAACAAACCCCACACCCCTACACACACACACACACATCCCGTGTGACCCACCCCCCCCTCTCTCTCTTCTTCTCTCTCTCTCTCTCTCACACCCACAACAAACACCCCCCAAAACACACACACACACACACCCCAAAACACACCCACAATGCAGGCGTACCCCCCTCCCTTCTCTCTCTCTCTTTTCTCTCTCTCTCTCCTTCTCCACACACCCCCACACAACACACACCACACACTCACACCACACCCACACCCAAAATACGTCACCCCCCACCCCCCTTTTAAAAACACCACTACCACCATAGACCACCACCAACATCATCATCACCATCGCTTTACCTACGCAATCTGTGGCAGTTCTGTTGTGTGCTCGTCATTTCCATAGTACTGAGGCATGCCCAGCCAGAGCAAACAGTCGCCTGCTGTGCCTATTGACCTGCCATTCAGCGCTTTTGTCATCTCACCCAATCAGTCTTGGCCCGCCAGGCGTTCTAAAGCACCCCCCATGAAAAGCACGGGCACTCGGCAAGCAGACTTGTGAGTCACCACCACCATGTCCCTGCCCCCCTCCTCCCCCCCTCCCCCCCCCCCCCCCCCCCCACCCCCCCCCACCCTTGTTTGCTGCCGAGCGACCCTTACAAGGATCCCTGTGGTGAGTACTAATCAAATTTTTACAGTCTTTCTTTCTTTCTGCGTACTCAGACTGATACTCCTGTGGACACACAACAGAAGCCACAGATTGCGTAGGTAAAGCGATAGTGATGATGATGTTGGTGGTGGTCTGTGGTGGTGGTGGTGTTGGTGGTGACGTGTGTGTGTGTGTGTGAGAGAGAGAGGAGAGAGAGAGAGAGAGAGAGAGAGAGGTGCATTACGCACCTGGATGTTTGTGTGTGTGTGTGTGTGTGTGTGTGTGTGTGTGTGTGTGTGTGTGTGTGTGTGTGTGTGTGTGTGTGTGTGTGTGTGTGTGTGTTTTAATGCGAGCAAGCGTGTGTATATTTCAATGTTTGTGCATGATTCATGTGCTCCTGTCTGTCCATCCTTTGTGCATAATTCAAGTACTTCTGTCTGTCCATCCTTTGTGTATAATTCAAGTACTTCTGTCTGTCCATCCTTTGTGTATAATTCAAGTACTTCTGTCTGTCCATCCTTTGTGTATAATTCAAGTACTTCTGTCTGTCCATCCTTTGTGTATAATTCAAGTACTTCTGTCTGTCCATCCTTTGTGTATAATTCAAGTGCTTCTGTCTGTCCATCCTTTGTGCATAATTCAAGTACTTCTGTCTGTCCATCCTTTGTGCATAATTCAAGTACTTCTGTCTGTCCATCCTTTGTGCATAATTCAAGTACTTCTGTCTGTCCATCCTTTGTGCATAATTCAAGTACTTCTGTCTGTCCATCCTTTGTGCATAATTCAAGTACTTCTGTCTGTCCATCCTTTGTGCATAATTCAAGTACTTCTGTCTGTCCATCCTTTGTGCATAATTCAAGTACTTCTGTCTCGCTGTCTGTCCCTCTTGTTCTACTCCCTTCCTATCCCTCCCACCCCCTCACCCCCATCGCATCCCACCCCCCACAACCAGACTAACACACTGAAACATTTAAGTTACTGACCAACATCAATGAAAACAAAGCTACTGGTCCTGATGGCGTTCCTGGCAAGCTCTTAAAATTATGTGCCAATGAATTGAGTGAGGTATACCAACTACTTTACCAAGCTTCACTGGACCAGGGAGTAATACCTGATGAGTGGCGAGATGCGAGCATTGTTCCCTTATTCAAAAAGGGTGACAAAACAAAAGTAGAGAACTGTAGACCTGTATCTCTTACATCCATATCAGCAAAACTACTTGAACACATAATATATAGTAGCATAATGGACCATCTTGACAAATATGACTTTTTAGATAACGCCCAGCATGGTTTTAGACAGCGAAGGAGTTGTGAGACTCAACTTATAACAACTCTCAATGATTTTAATAACTCTCTTAACAACAGACAGCAAATAGATACAGTTTTATTAGACTTTTCTAAAGCCTTTGATAAGGTTGACCATGAGGGCCTGCTGCTTAAATTAGAACACATCGGCATTGGCGGTTCTTTGCTAAAATGGGCTAGATCATTTCTCGTTGGGAGAACGCAGAAAGTTATTGTGGAAGGGTCGTCATCCCATTGTAAACCAGTCTTGTCAGGTGTACCACAGGGAACTCTTCTGGGGCCCTTGTTTTTCTTAATTTATATAAATGACATAAGTAGAAATCTCTCTCCTGGAACTACTATAAGGCTTTTTGCAGATGACAGCTTAGTATATAGAACAATCAGAAGCAAGAATGATACACGCATTCTACAAGAAGATCTAAACGCTTTACAAGAGTGGGAAAGAACCTGGAAAATGGAATTTCATCCCCAAAAGTGCCAAGTGTTGCGTATATGTAACAAACGCTCACCAACTAGATCAGAATATTCTATTCATAATACTATTCTTAAAGAAACCAATGCTGCAAAATATTTAGGCGTGCTTATAGATAGTCGTCTCAAATGAAAAGAACATTACAATTTAGTATGTAAGAAAGCAAATAACATCTTAGCTTTCTTATACAGGAATATCAATGACTGCCCCAAAAAGGTTAAAGACGACTGCTACAAAACACTGGTTAGACCAGTACTGGAATATGGTTGCTCAGTTTGGGATCCATACCATCTAAAGGACATTGATAACCTCGAAAAGATTCAGAAGAGAGCAGCACGGTTCATAACAGGGAACCACATCAGAGAAAAGGGGAATACTAGGAAGAACATGAGAAAATTAGAATGGAAACCCTTAGAAGAGAGAAGAGCTTTTACCAAACTTAACATCTTCTTCAAAGGCAGACCTAAACTAATTGATATTCCGATGGAACAACTAGTATTGAATAAAAGTAGCACAAGGAGTGGCGGTCAATGTTATACCATACCTGCATCAAATATTGACAGCCACTTACATTCATTTTATCCTAGTTCTGTACGGCTGTGGAACTCACTGCGGGTGCCATCAAGATTGCCACAAATGCAGTCTTATTTAAAAAAACAAATTGATACGACAGTTGTGAGATCTGCATATTGACGATTTTCTATTTTAACTTCCCCAGATATTTTACTGTTATCTGGGCCTGAATTTGGCCATTGCTTTTAACTTCTTGAATATCGAGTGCGACCCCTTGTTGCCAAATTTGCTCCAGGGACCAACAGTCTGAGTCGCACTATTTTATGTTATTTTATTTTACTTTTTAACATGTGCGCTGGTGACCTACTCGTTTTTGAGTGAACCAGTATTTTAGGAAGAAGAAGAAGAAACAAATACCATACAAAACTGACACCTGTCCGCAAGAGTTCTGTCGTGGCTTTCAAGTGTTCAATCAACAATGAGGAAGGAAGGATGATATCACCTGTCACGCCATACATACCAAGGGACACTACTGAACCCCCCCCCCCCCCCCCAACTGGAGAGCAGCGATAGCGTGCCTGTGTATGTGGCTGCACACCAAAAATTAATGCGCCAAGGCCTAGCCTAAGGAGTCGGGTATTTATAGACCGGCGCAATTAGATTGTTTTGAGAATTTTTTTTTTAATTGCGTCTGAAAGTTGATTCTCCTCATTTCCTTTCATATGGCCATCAAGGTACAAGCCAGGTGGATCCAAGCAGACAGATTAAAATCAAAGGAATGGGACTATTTGGGGTCTTCCAGCTGGCGCAAAGATAGGGTCACGGGTACGTGAGTGCAAAGGTATGAAATACGTGTCAACAGGGAAGGTCATGTGTTGAAGACTGTGTGTGATGTCATCGGTGAAGATCCCCCCCCCCCCCCCCCCAAAGC
>JAFLJL010000172.1:10436-22688 GCA_018398815.1 Conus ventricosus | reverse complement strand
ACCAGTCCCAAACTGAAGCCCACAAGATCTCCCCAACCCCTTTGAGCAGTAAAAGAATATCTTCCAGCACCATGACAACACCAGCCAAACACCAAGAAGAAAATGCCTGGACAGAACCCACTGGTATGGCCATGAATTACAATACTGCAGAGTTGGCCCCCCACCCCAAGAAGCTACAAAAACAGTGACATCAACTGCACTGTTTGAGAAAAATTTCTGAACATAAAGGCTCTCTTTAGAAAAGCAATTCATTCATCCAACAGATTTTTAAATTTTAAAATTTAAACACACTAAGAGACCCAGAATTAATGGAGAATTTTTAATCTTTTCCCAGCAGCCACAAAAAGCCCTTTCTGGCTGTTAACACAGAATAAAAAGTGTTACGGGGGTTGGGGGGGGGGGGGGGGGGGGGGGTGGAGAACCGAAAAAACTTTAAAGTTCATAATGACCTACTCCAATTGGAGTCTTCAAGGCAAATAAAACTGAACAATATTGAGGGCCCTTTCTAGTTATCTGTTTAAGATATAAACCTCATTTTAAAGGGATCAAAAATGAAAACATTAATAAAAAGCTTTTAAACCCCATGAAAAACTGACATGATGGATGTACCAGTCTGCACGTCATATCCATATCAGTGAACATTTTCATCGCCTGGATTCTGTTACTTAATCTTCGCAATAACCCCTGTATTTTGTGATTTTTTTTTTATACAAAATTTCACTTTACACCCTAAAAAAACAGTAAGTATCAAGCTTATTCTTCTACAATAGTCAGAAGACTGGTCACCAGCAAGTATCTTTCATTAGATAATTAATCTAATGATATGCAGTTACAGAGGTCTACCTGGAATGTGATGGTGAAATGACAATTTTGACTTTGTAAGCAAATTTCAACACTGCAAGTTCACACTCTGAGTCAATGATGTTCAAAATCAATACAGCTCAAAATAAATCAGAGACTACCTTATACTAAGTCCAGGCATGACGGAAAAGAAAAAAAATACAAACAGAAAAAGAAATAGACATTTCCTGAATTTGTAGTAGAACGAAACTTAAAGAAACTGTGATGACTCTAAAACCAGATGGTGAAATGCAAAGTTCTCAATAGCTCTGCTCAGAAGTTGATTCTTCACAGTATGCAGAATTTGAATGAAACTGATTTTGTTTAACAGTGATATGACCCTAGGCATACTTTTGTGGATCTGTAAGTTTTTTGAGTACAGCTTGAAATGTGAAGCTGTATTCCAACCAAATAAAGCTATGAATTAAACATCTGTTTGATGGGAGAAAGTCTGTATGAACATGGTTGTTCATTTTCATTTTTATTCTGATGAACATTACAACCATCATTCCCAAACTTGAATCCAACTTACAGTTCATCCTGTGTCCATGGCAATGGCCATAACAAGGTCAGATAGGTAAGTGGAATAATACTATATAAATGGACACCAGAGTTCACTCTGGGCTGTTTAACAATCTCGCTGGTTGCTAGATTACAACAAAAATCTAACATAAAAAATGATTATATTGGTAACTTGTAAAGACGAAAGAAAATTTATGAGAATTTCCTGTAAACACTGATGTGAGTAGGTAACAAAGGAAGAAAAACTGCAGATGACAGTAAAACAAAGGAATTAAAAAAATTATATTTAAAAAAAAAAAGGCACAGCCTGACAAGTTACAGTCAAGGGGAAATTTACCAGCACAGGAATTTCCAAAACGTAGGGGTCAAGCTCCCTGGAGAGAAGAATAAAAGGGAACTGACATGGACACCATGAAAAGATGCAAAATCTTGGGAGACACCTGAAAAAAGCACAGGGAGGGGGGGGGGGAGGGCTGAGGAGGTAGAAGAGGATGAGAAAGGGGGTCAGGGGGGAAAGAAGAGAGCAGGGTCAGGGGGAGATTATAGACATAAACCTGGATGGAATTAGAATGCACACCCACACTCCCATCCCTCTCTAATATCAGCTATGCTGTTTCAAAAAAAAAAACTCGAAGAAAACCAGTCAACAGCATTTTTAAAAAAAAAGATAAAGTTTTAAACAACTCTTGAACGAAAAGCAAACACATTTTGATCCAGCCCAGGTAAATTCCCCATGCCCAGCAATCAGCAGAACATCAGCCGTTTATAATGTCTGTGACTACCAGTCATGAAGTGTGAGCAGAGACGCACAAACAGATCAGAAAAGTGAATAGCATCCCATCACGTGTCGCTTCGGTTCAGCACATCCACCCAAATCCGCGCCTTCCCACACAGCTATCACACTGTCCACACGCCACTCCACTCCCAGCTTCTTCACGGTTTCTGCCTAAACCACAGCAGTAGCTGTTCAGCCGCTCATCGTCTGGCGTCACCTGTCGTACAGAAAGTACAATGTTTGTTGCATCCATAATAAAGGTCAAATAAAAACAAGTAGCTGTGACATAATAAAGGTCAAATAAAACACAAGTAGCTGTGACATAATAAAGGTCAAATAAAACGCAAGTAGCTGTGACAAACAGAACTTCATCAACGATTCAAGGATTTATTTGTTGCTTAGTGTTGGCTGTTGTTTATCTTCATGGCATTGTCAAAGCTTGTTAAAGGGTTTGACGAACAGGTCATTGGGGTGACATCAAATTTCTTTTACGCATGTCACTAAGCCCTTTAAAAAAAAAATTTTTTTATTTTTTTTTTAGGGATGGCTTGATGTAAAAAAAGCAGATTTTTGCTTATTCATGTTCCATCTGAAAATAAAATTTTTGACTTTGACTTGTTCTCATTAAAAGGAGAAAAAATCTTAAGAAGATAAAGGGTGGCCGTCTTTGAGTTTTTCTTTCTTTCTTTCTGTACGCAGGCTATACTCCTGCGGACACCCCTGTAAGCAGGCGTGGAGTTTTGTGTGTAGCCCCTTTTTTTATCCCGCCATTAAGGCAGCCATACCCCAAATCTTCGGGAAGGTGCATGCTATGTGTCACGTGTCATCCATACCAACGGCCAAAGGGCCCTTCTCTTCCGAAAGTTGGTGATGGATTTTACGTGTGTGCAAGATATTATGCGTGCGTTCACACAGGGAAACCCTGGGTTTATAGTCTCATTCAAAGGGACTATATGGGAATGGAGTCAAAAACCAATTTTAAAACTCCGAGGGAAAAATCCCCCATTACCGAAATTCGAACCGCAACCCCAGGATCACGAGTCCGGCGCCCCTACCAACTGAGCTATCCGGCCCCCCGTCTTTGAGCTATTTACAAGAAACAGCAACGCACACAGTTATAAAAAATGTAACTTGACAAACCCCCCCAGTAATTTCATAGCTGTTTTTGAGGTGAGCTTATCTCAGATGACAGACTCCGCACCATTCCGCCCTGAAGCAAAAGTACTATGTGGATGTGTTTTCCTTCATGATAGACACCATTCTGCCCTGAAGCCAAGCACTATGTGGATGTGTTTTCCTTCATGATAGACACCCCTCCATTCCGCCCTGAAGCACAACCCACTATGTGGATGTGTTTTCTTCTGATAGACACCTTTCCGCCCTGAAGCAAAAGTCCTATGTGGATGGTTTTCCTTCTTACCTTTGACAAGACCAGACACATTTTTTACACTGTTAACTAAAAAGGTGCTATGTATGCACATAAAGAACAGACAGCACATAACAAACCAACCATAATTCTGCCTCACAAACCTGAGAACACTATACGTTTCAGCTAAAAATTAATAGCAATTAAAATTTTCATTTCCAAAGTATATATACTTCAACTGTTCGAAAGTATGACTTTTGTTCTTCTCAATCTATCAATATTCCATGGAGGTGCAAGCCAAATGTAATATATTATATTATTATATATATATATATATGCATCACCATACCAACACTCAAACTACCCTTTTTCTAAAAGTTGGTGATGGGATTTACTTTGCGTACAAAATATTATGTTATGCATGTGTTCATGCACTGAACCTCAGTTTATTGTTTCATTCAAACGACTTTTGGGGGAAAAACAGAGTCAGAACCAATCTTATCTCTGAAAGAAAAATCTCTTTGTACTGAAACGGCCCTGTGGAGATCTGAACCCCCGAGTCAGTTTGGGCCCCCTTACTAAAAAAATACAGAACATTACCATTGCAAATGCAGAATATGTAACATTCATAATCATTTAGATGAAAGGATAAAACAATACATCCACCATGTATGAATACAAAGGCCTAAGTTAAGACTGACTGCCTTGCTAATTCATTCACTAACCTGGTTCCATTCTGGAATACAAAAAATCCTGTAGAATCGTTGCCATACTTCTGAATGCCATCCGCTCAAAGGGATACTTCCCGTCCTTTGTCAGTAGTCCCCTGTTGACACATACACATCCTTTGTCAGATAGTCCTCTGTTGACACACACATATCCTTGTAAGATAGTCCTTGTTAACACACACACATCCTTTGCAGATAGCCTCTGTTTACACACACACACACACACATCTTTTTCACATAGTCCTCTGTTGAACATACATATCCTTTGTCAATAGTCCCTGTTGACACAAACAATCCTTTGTCAATAGTCCTCTGTTGACACATACACACACATATCCTTTGTCAGATTGTCCTCTGTTGACACACACACAAATCCTTTGTCAGATAGTCCTCTGTTTACACATACATATCCTTTGTCAGATAGTCCTCTGTTGACACACCCCACATACCTTTGTCAGATAGTCCTCTGTTGACACAACATATCCTTTGTCAATAGTCCTCTGTTAAACACACATACACATCCTTTGTCAGATAGTCCTCTGTTCACACACACACACACACACCCCTTTGTCAGATAGTCCTCTGTTGACACCCTAAAACATCCTTTGTCAGATAGTCCTCTGTTGACACACACATCCTTGTCAGATAGTCCTCTGTTAACCACACACACAATGCTTTGTAAGATAGTCCTCTGTTAACCCCACATATAAAATATCCTTTGTCAGATAGTCCCCTGTTTGGGCACACACATACACAACCCTTGTCAGATAGTCCTCTGTTAACACACATACATATCCTTGTCAGATAGTCCTCTGTTGACACAACATACATACCTTTTTAAGGTAGTCCTCTGTTAACACACACCATATTCCTTTGTCAGATAGTCCTCTGTTTAAAACACAAAAAATCCTTTGTAAATAGTCTCTGTTGACCCACACACATCCTTTGTCACATAGTCCTCTGTTGACACACACACATACCCTTTTTAAGATAGTCCTCTGTTGACACATACACACACATATCCTTTGTCAGATAGTCCTCTGTTGACACATACCCCCACATATCCTTTGTCAGATAGTCCTCTGTTAACACACACACATACCATCCTTTGTCAGATAGTCCTCGTTACACACACAACACACACACACATCCTTTGTCAGACAGTCCTCTGTTGACCATAACAATCCTTTTTCAGATAGTCCCCTGTTGACACACACATCCTTTGTCAGATAGTCCTCTCTTGACACAACACACACATATCCGTTGTAAGATAGTCCTCTGGGTTTACACATACATATCCTTTGTAAGATAGTCCTCTGTTGACACATACATATCCTTTGTCAGATAGTCCTCAGTTAACACACACAAAATCCTTTGTCAGATAGTCCCCCTGTTACACACACACACACACACACATCCTTTGTAAGATAGTCCCCTGTTGACACATACAACAATATCTTTTGTAAGATAGTCCTCTGTTGACACACACACCACACACATATCCTTTGTCAGATAGTCCCCCGTTGACACACACATAAACCCTTTTTCAGATAGTCCCCCTGTTTACACACCCCATATCCTTTATCAGATAGTCCTCTGTTTTACACACACTATCCTTTGTAAGATAGTCCTCTGTTGACACACACACATATCCTTGTAAGATAGTCTCTGTTGACACATACACACATCCTTGTCAGATAGTCCTCTGTTGACACACACACACACACCCCCCTTTGTAGATAGTCCCCTGTTGACAACACCCCATCCTTTGTCAGATAGTCCTCGTTGGGCACACACACACATCCTTTGTAAGATAGTCCTCTGTTCATACACACATACACATCCTTTGTCAGATAGTCCTCTTTCACACACACAACATATCCTTTGTCAGATAGTCCTCTGTTGACATACCCCAAAATATCCCCTTTTAAGATAGTCCTCTGTTGACACATACACACACATTTCCCTTTTTAAGATAGTCCTCTGTTGACACATATCCTTTGTAAGATAGTCCTCGTTGACACATACACACACATTCCTTTGTAAGATAGTCCTCTGTTAAACAACACATATCCTTTGTCACACAGTCCTCTGTTGACACACACACACACACCCCCTTTTTCAGAGAGTCCTCGTTGAAAACACACATATCCTTTGTAAGATAGTCCTCTGTTGACACACACACCCCACACTTTCTTTGTAAGATAGTCCTCTGTTGACACATACACATATCCTTTGTAACATTGTCCTCTGTTGACACACACATACCCTTGTAAGATAGTCCTCTGTTTACACATACACACACTTATCCTTTGTAAGATAGTCCTCTGTTGACACATACACACACATATCCTTTGTAAGATATCCTCTGTTAACACACACGTATCCTTTGTCACATAGTCCTCTGTTGACACCACATATCCTTTCTCAGAGAGCCTCTGTTTACACACACACACACAATCCTTCTAAGATAGTCCTCTGTTGACACACATATCCTTTGTAAGATAGTCCTCGTTGACACAAACACCCCACACACACATCCTTTGTCAGATAGTCCTCTGTTAAAACACACACACATCCTTTGTCAGATAGTTCTCTGTTGACAAATACACATCCTTTGTCAGATAGTCCTCTGTTGACACACACACACAACATCCTTTGTCAGATAGTCCTCTGTTCACACACACACACACATCCTTTGTCAGATAGTCCTCTGTTGACAAAATACACGTCCTTTGTAGATAGTCCTCTGTTGACATACACACAATCCTTTGTAAGATAGTCCTCTGTTGACAAATACACACACATAATCCTTTGTAAAATAGTCCTCTGTTGACACACACACATATCCTTTGTAAGATAGTCCTCTGTTGACACATACACACACATATCCTTTGTAAGATAATCTCTGTTAACACACTACACACACATTTCCTTTGTAAGGTAGTCCTTGTTAATACACACATATCCTTTTTCACATAGTCCTTTGTTGACACCACACATATCCTTTGTCATAGTCCCCTGTTGACACACACATATCCTTTGTCAGATAGTCCTCTGTTGACACATACATATCCTTTGTCAGTATCCCCTGTTGACACATACACACATATCCTTTGTCAGATAGTCCTATGTTGACACACACACATATCCTTTGTCAGATAGTCCTCTGTTAACATACACATCCTTTGTCAGATAGTCCTCTGTTCACACACACATCCTTTGTCAATTTGTCCCCGTTGACACACACACATCCTTTGTCAGATAGTCCTTCTGTCAACACACCCCACATATCCTTTGTAAGATATCTCTGTTGACACATACATACATATCCTTTGTCAAATAGTCCTCTGTTGAGACATACATATCCTTTGTCAGATAGTCCTCTGTTAACACACACATACATATCCTTGTCAGATAGTCCTCTGTTAACACACACATACATATCCTTTGTCAGATAGTCCCTGTTTGACACACACACATATCCTTTGTCAGATAGTCCCTGTTGCACACACACACACATAGCTTGTCACATAGTCCTCTGTTGACACCACACAATAACCTTTTTTAAGATAGTCCCCTGTTGACACAACACATTTCCTTTGTAAGATAGCCTCTGTTGACACACACACATATCCTTTGTAAGATAGTCCTCTGTTGACACAACACACATATCCTTTGTAAGATAGTCCCCCTTTTGCACATACATACACATACCTTTGTAAGATAGTCCTCTGTTGGGCACACACAATATCCTTTGTAAGATAGTCCTCTGTTGACACACACACATATCCTTGTAAGATAGTCCTCTGTTGACACATTACACACACTTATCCTTTGTAAGTTAGTCCTCTGTTGACACATACACACACACATATCCTTTGTAAGATAGTCCTCGTTAACACACACGTATCCTTTGTACATAGTCCTCTGTTGACACACACACACACATATCCTTTCTAAGATAGTCCTCTGTTGACACACTGACCCCACATATCCCTTTTTAAGATAGTCTCTGTTGACACACCCCACACACATCCTTTGTCAGATAGTCCTCTGTTAACACACACACACATCCTTTGTCAGAAGTTTTCTTGTTGACAAATACACATCCTTTGTCAGATTTGTCCTCTGTTGAAAACAACACACATCCTTTGTCAGATAGTCCTCTGTTCAACACACACACACACATCCTTTGTCAGATAGTCCTCTGTTGACACATACACGTCCTTTGTCAGATAGTCCTCTGTTGACATACACACATATCCTTTGTAAGATAGTCCTCTGTTGACAAATACACACACATATCCTTTTTAAGATAGTCCTCTGTTGACACAACACATAAACCTTTGTAAGATAGTCCCTCTGTTGACACATACACACACATATCCTTTGTAAGATAATCCTTGTTAACACATACACACACATTTCCTTTGTAAGGTAGTCCTCTGTTAATCACACAATCCTTTGTCAAATAGTCCTCTGTTGACACACCCCACATATCCTTTGTCAAAGTCCTCTGTTGACACACACATATCCTTTGTCAGATAGTCCCCCTGTTGACACATACATTCCTTTGTCAGATAGTCCCCCTGTTGACACATCACACTATCCTTTGTCAGATAGTCCTATGTTGACAACACACATATCCTTTGTCAGATAGTCCTCTGTTAACATACACATCCTTTGTCAGATAGTCCTCTGTTTACACACACATCCTTTGTCAGATAGTCCTCGTTGACCACACAAAATCCTTTGTCAGTAGTCCTCTTCAACACACACACATATCCTTTGTAAGATAGTCTCTGTTGAAAACATACATACATATCCTTTGTCAAATAGTCCTCTGTTGAGACATACATATCCTTTGTCAGATAGTCCTCTGTTAACACACACATACAAATCCTTTGTCAGATAGTCCTTGTTAACCACACATACAATCCTTTGTCAGATAGTCCTTGTTGACACACACACATTTTCCTTTGTCAATAGTCCTCTGTTGACACACACACACACATAAGCTTTGTCACATAGTCCTCTGTTGACACACACCCCACATAACTTTTGTAAGATAGTCCTCTGTTGACACACACACATATCTTTGTAAGATAGTCCTCTGTTGACACACACACACATATCCTTTGTAAGATAGTCCTCTGTTGACACACACACACATATCCTTGTAAGATAGTCCTCTGTTGACACATACATACACATATCCTTTGTAAGATAGTCCTCTGTTGACACCCCAAAAAACCCCATATCCTTTGTAAGATAGTCCTCTGTTGACACACACACAAATCCTTTGTAAGATAGTCCTCTGTTGACACATACCACATCCCTTTTTAAGATAGTCCTCTGTTGACACACACACACACATCCTTTGTCAGATGTCCTCTTTTTGACACACACACAGACACACACATATCCTTTGTAAGACAAGTCCTCTGTTGACACACACACATATCCTTTGACACATAGTCCTCTGTTGACACACACATATCCTTTGTAAGATAGTCCTCTGTGACACATACACACACATATCCTTGTAAGATAGTCCTCTGTTGACACACACACTATCCTTTGTAAGTAGTCCTCGTTGACACACACACACACAATATCCTTTGTAAGATAGCCTCTGTTGACACATACACACACATATCCTTTGTAAGATAATCCTTTGTTAACACATAAAACACACATTTCCTTTGTAAGAAGTCCTCTGTTTTAAAACCACACATATCCTTTGTCACATAGTCCCCTGTTGACACACACACACATTATCCTTGTCAGATAGTCCTCTGTTGACACACACACAATCCTTTGTAAGATAGTCCTCTGTTGACACATACATATCCTTTGTAAGATAGTCCTCTGTTGACACATACTCAGGCATGAAAGTGACCAGCAGTAAAAAAGGCTGAAAAATCGGCGGGGGGTCTGGACGCCACCGTAGGCCCCAGTGGGGCCCAGGGGCAACGCCGCGGCGGGGTCAAGGGGCAGAGCCCCCTGAAGCTGAAGCTTTTTATGAAATAAAAGGCCCCCAAAACTGCAAATAAACCCCCATTTCACGCTGTTAAGAAGGGCAAATAAGCCACATTTTCATGTTTTCATAATGAAAATAATACTTAAAAAAATCATATAATAATACTTTTATATGTGCATACTGACTCATTCACTTCCATTATTTTGTGTTTTTTTTATTTTACTTTTTAAACATGCGCGCTGGTGACCCACCGTTTTTGAGTGAACCCGTATTTTAGGAAAAGAAGAAAAAACAATGAGGCAGCCTTCATCACAACATTGATTCAGTCGGTCAATCTTTCCACATGGAACACAAAATGCAGCGCCTTTTTGTCTAATTTGCGAAACACAATCGCCAACTCGAACATCGTCCACTTCCTGGTCTAGCAGTCCCACCCCCCAATCGTTTCTCATCCCTTTTTTTTGGCGTAAATCGCGACGCGCTTGACAAACTTCGGCAATTTAACGATGTCCGACGTTTTACAGGCGCGAAAAGACCGGGTGTTGATTGACGGCGGAAGTGACGGTTGACTCTTTTTAGAATAACAAATTGTCCAATGGAATAGCATCGGAACGAAAGTTTTTTTTCAGGAAATTTTCTTTTTTTTTTGTTTTTTTGTTTTGGGCGGCACATTTTTTTTTGGGGGGGGGGGGGGGGGGCGGCGCAGATGAAAAAATGGGGGAAAATCCGCCTTAGGCGGACGAATTTCATGCCTGATACATACACATATCCTTTGTAAGATAGTCTCTTTTTGAACACACACACATATCCTTTGTAAGATAGTCCTCTGTTGACACATACACACATCCTTTGTAAGATAGTCCTCTGTTGAACACACACCCACATCCTTTGTCAGATAGTCCTCTGTTGACACACACACTCCTTTGTAAGATAGTCCTCTGTTGACACATACACCCATATCCTTTGTCAGATAGTCCTCGTTGACACACACACACATATCCTTTGTCAGATAGTCCTCTTGTGGGCACATACACACACGGTTCCTTTTTTCAGATAGTCCTCTGTTGACACATACACATCCTTTTTAAGATAGTCCTCTGTTTAACACACACACATATCCTTTGTAAGATAGTCCTCTGTTAAAAACATACACCAATGTATCATTTGTCAGATAGTCCTCTGTTCAACACACTATCCTTTGTCAGATAGTCCTATGTTAACACATACACACCCTATCCCTTGTAAGATAGTCCTCTGTTGACACACACACACATATCCTTTGTAAGATAGTCCTCTGTTAACACACACACATATCCTTTGTAAGATAGTCCTCTGTTAACACACACACATCCTTTGTCAGATAGTCCTCTGTTAACACACACACACATCCTTTGTAAGATGGTCCTCTGTAACACACACACCATATCCTTTGTAAGATAGTCCTCTGTTAAAAACATACCCCACACATATCCTTTGTCAGATAGTCCCCCTTAACACATACCACACATATCACTTAACAAGATGACTGTTGCACACACATCAATGTATGTAAGCAAAACAAAAAAAAAAGCAAATAAATGATTATCTTTCATTTCATTTTCTTGTCTGGTTAAATCTTAAAACATGATACTAATGAAACAATGTTGATGATGAAAAATCAACCTTTGGGAAAACACCAAATGTGTAATGGCCAAATCGGGATCAGATATCAGATTATCACAGAAACAATGTAATACTTTCAAACAAACAAATGTGCAGTAACTGCGCTACATGAATACATAAATATAAAAAATATTGTTTATTTGACTAATAAATAAACCTGGGATAAAATGGTTGCACTACTTTCCATTTCAGGATATGTGAGAGACTTCCAGAGCTAAAACACACCATACAAGGACAAAGTTTGTTGCTAAAGCCTTCGATCCAGTTCGTTTAAAAAGAATTGTTTTTAAAAAACATTCAGTTCATTCAAGTGTAATTATGAGTGACTGTGAAACGTGACTGTCCATTTTATCACACCTGTGGACAGTTCAGG
>JAFLJL010000171.1:25000-32500 GCA_018398815.1 Conus ventricosus | reverse complement strand
CGCGCGCGCGCGCGCGCGCGCGCGCGCGCCACGCATGCACGCACTCACGCGCCACAACACACACACACACACACACACACACACACACACATATATATAATATAGTATATATATAAATATATATGTAATATATATATATTATATATATAATATATATATATATATAAATATATATATATATATATATATATATATATATAATATTAAAAATATTCTAAAATGAAGTGCTAAAATCAACAAGCTTGTTTCGAGCCTCTTGCCTCTTTCTCTCTTCAGGATCCTGAAGAAGCAAGAGGCAAGAGGCTCGAAACAAGCTTGTTGATTTTAGCACTTCATTTTAGAAGTATTTTTTAAAAGATGTTGCTCCCTAGACGGTTGAGCTCTTTGGATTTTTAAAGGACATTTTTATACTGTTCCGCTGACAATGCTTGGGTTATTGAACAGCAGAGCTGACCACTTAGACTGTTCCATATCTTTTGATTTCCCTTGCAAACCTTTAAAAGGATCCTCAGCATAGGCTTAAAGACTGTCCCCTACATTTTATACTGTTTGTATAATGTTTTTAGTTTTTTCAGCAACTTTTTTCCTCTCCACACTTTCGTTTTGTTTTATTTACTACCTTTCGCTGGCTGCATTTGCGGGTGCTGTTGGATTCTTTTTTCAACCCTTGGGGTGACAACACCACAGAATTACGGACTGTGGTGTGTCTCTGTTTGACGCCTAAGCACAGAAAACATCAGCCGTGTTTTCCCAGATAAGCCCGACCCAGGGGGACGAAAGGCCTTGGGGGGGGCAGGCCCAATACTTTTTTTCTAAAAATTTTTTTTCCTTTCCCCAGAAGAGCCCCCCCCCCCCCCCCCCCCCCTAATTTCCCCCCCCCCCCCCGAACCCCCCCCCCCCCCCCCCCCCCCCCCCCCCCCCCCCCCCCCCCCCCCCCCCCCCCCCCTTTTTCCCCCCCCAAATCTTTGCCAAGGAAGTACTATTATGATGGAAAAAAATTTTTAAAACCGGGCATTTGTTTCCCCCCCCTACGTAATTGCCCAGAAATTTATTGTTTGGGTAAATAAATTGGGCTTGCATTTTCTTAGGAAAATCCAAATAAAGGGTTTTTTCTGCACAATTCTTAGCCGCTGACAATGCTTGGGCTATTTTAAAAAGCAAGCTTACCACTCAAAACCGTTCCTTTTTTTCCCAAAATCTCCCCTTTAACCTTAAATTGATCTTCAAGCAAAAGGGGCAAAGATTGTCCCCCACATTTTTATTTCTGTTTTTCAAAAATGTTTTTTTAAACAACTTTTTTTTTTCCCCCTCCCCCACTTTCATTTTTGTTTTTTTTTACACCCTTTTCGCGGCTCTTTGGGGTTTCTGTTGGATTCCCTTTTTCAACCCTTGGGGGTGAGAACACACCCGAATTTCGGGCGTGGGTGTCCCTATTTTAAAGCACAATCCAAAAATCAGGCCCTGGCTTCCCCTTTTTAAAAGGGCCCTTTGGGGCAGGGAATAACCCTAAATCTGGGCCCTTCCCAGAAGGATTGCGATTTGGGTTCCCCTCACGCAGCAGTGAAAGGTTTTCCATATTTATAAAATATATTTTTTTTTCCCCTTTTTTTTTTAAAACTTCAAACCCCCCCCCCCCCCCCCCCCTCCCTTTTTTTTTCCTCCAAAACTTTGCCGAAATCATTACTATAATTTATGGAAAATTGGGTTTAAAAATCACTTGTTTTTCCCCCCCCTAAAATTTTAAATTTTCAAAATAAAATAATAAAGTATAGCAGAGAGAGAAGAGAGAGAGGAGAGAGAGGGGAGAGAGAGAGAGGAGAGAGAGAAAAGAGAGAGATTGGTTGAATTTTCTTTAAATACCCCGGAAAGAAGGTTTTTTGGCCAAAGCCTAGCTTACAATTCCCGTCCCCCCTTTTCATGCATAAAATTTTTCAGCACATTCATTCTTCAGACAAATTTAAACCCTACCAACATATAATTCCCAAAATTTTACAATAAAAGCAAAAAGCCATAAAAGCACTAATGAGATGGGGGATGGTAAAACAAAAGGAAACTTACAAGCAAACAAACACACAAAAACTACTCAGAGAGAGAGGTCAGAGGAGGGTGGGGAAGAGAGAATGGTAGGTAGGGGGAGGAGAAAAGGGATGGTAGAGAGAGAGAGAGAGAGGAGAGGAGAGAGGAGAGAGAGAGAGAGAGAGAGAGAGAGAGAGAGAGAGAGAGAGAGAGACTTCAGACTTCAGACTTCAGATTTTTATTCAGTAAGGCCATCGGCCCATTTGAAGGGGAATGAGCACAATCATGCACATTATAATGTGTAAGAAACAAAATCATAATCACGAAAAATTAAAAACAAAGAAGAAAAGAAACAACTATATCAATAAAAACATCAACTAGACGTCATTATTTCTCTGATCTTAGACGCCTTAAACAAAAACATACCTAAATTTCTAATTACCTTATAACTGTTAGAGCTAAGTAGTAACTGTAATCGAAACATACACGGGCGCCTATAATATTTCTGTGGGATAAATTTTTGGCGAAGATCTTCTAAAGCTGGACAAAGGAACATAAAATGAATTTCATTTTCCTCACTTGCATACACAATGGACAAACAAGTCAGTTTGTGTATGCTTCCTGTATCTTAAATAATGAGTCCTTATTTCAGAAACACCAACTCTAAATTTAGCAATTAATCTTTTCAAATGCATGTCCAAATCCAGTTTTAGATAAGGCTGAATATATTGGAAACTAGAATATTTCTGTATAAATCATACCGTTCACTAGTTTGGATATGGTCGTCCCACATTTGCCATCTACAGTCAATCAACCTTTGTCGAAAAGCACGAATAAACTGTTTTTGATTTCCAACACCCTGAGTCAGCCAAACATCCCCAAAGCCATGCTTACACAGAAACAAACGCACATTTGAAACCCAGTTCGTTTTTCCCTTTGCATCCAATTCAAACAACATCTCATAAGACTTACGAGGCAATCTATAATGATCCATGTGTAAGAGCTTTAACCAATATCGCACACATCTAATGGCTGAACCAATGAACAGTGGATATCTATTGGGATCTCCATAAACCAAATCGTTAGAGATACGCCTGTCGAGGCCTAGAAACCTCTTCAAGGCAAATAAGTGCACAGCCTCACAATGAACAAACGGCATTATCTAAACCCCAAATTTCAGCCCCATACATCAACATAGGCTGTATCTGGGAATCAATTTTTTTAAGAATAATTCAAGCGAATTATTATTCAAAGCATGCAATCTTCTTATTACACATATCAAAGCATTCTTTGCCCTGCATGCAAGGTCTTTACAAGCAAACGTAAAACTTAGGCGTGTAGAAAAGTAGTTCCCAAGTATTTATAAACATTCAACACAGGTATAATAAGTCCATCATACTTCCATCTTTCCCTCGCCGCAAATAACCTCCCTTTCTAAACACCACAATGTTGCTTTTATCATGTTAACTTTTAACTCTAATGAGGATGCAGCCCTGCTCAGATTATTTAGCTGACGTTGTAGGCCAACTATTGTTTCTGAAACCAAAACAAACGTCATCTGCCAAAAGTAGGATAAATAATTCTAACACATCATTTGTAAATCGTCCACCATGAAGGCATTATTAATTACCTCTATGGCAAGCTCATTAATGAAAATTGAAAATAATAGAGGGCTACAGACATCACCTTGCCTTACTCCCGCAACACAATTAATATAATCTGTCAGACTGGACCCACTTCTTACCCTTGTTTTAACAACTTTGTACATAGCTCTAATACAGTTGAATAGTTTCCCCTTGACACCATTTTTAAGTAATACTCTCCATAAAAGCTGTCTGTTTATGGAGTCAAAGGCTTTTTCGAAGTCAATAAAACGCAACATAAAGTTTACGATTTAAAGAGAATTGTTTCTGAACAAACGCAAAGAGAGTTAAACATATGATCGATAGTAGAGTAACCCTTTTTGAACCCAGCTTGATGTTCTCCGGTGATATTATTACATTCAGCCACTCCTGCAATCTTTTGTTAATAACAGTGCTATACAATTTACTAGTAACATCAACTAGAGAGATACCTCTATAATTATTAGGATTGTTTACATCGCCTTTCTTGAATATCGGCAAGGTTAAGATTCCTTCAAGTTTTCTGGGAAGATACAATCATCAAAAATCTATTGAAAAAAGCTAGTAAAAAGTCAACAACTTGAGCTCCACCAAATTTCAACAATTCACGATAATAGAATCAGGTCCAGCCGATTTGTTAGTCTTAATTTTCCGAATGGCAAACATAATTTCTTCTTTAGAAATGGGGCGATTAAAATACTCATCATCATCTTCACCAGTAACAACAGAAAGTTCATCATTATCTGAGACTTCTTTATCTAACAAATGTTTAAAGTGCATATACCATGAGTCCAGAGAGATATTGTTGTTGTGATATTTTCTTTTGAATGATGCTCTTTTTACTGTTTTCCAAAACTCCTGTTGTGAAGGAAGAGATCTGATCATACTATCTAATAGTTTTTTATTGAATATTTTCTTCTTCTGTTTTAGAAGATTTTTATATTCTCTTCGCACAATAACATATTCACTTCTGTCACCAACGTCCAAGTACGCAACCATACTCTCAATAATGTTAGTGCTTTTCTTTTCATTGTCAAACAATCACAGTCAAACCAATCCTCGTTCTCACCACTGTTCCTTATTTGCACACGTTTTTTCATACCTTCAGCACTATTTTTGATACAATCATTGAACAAGTTTAAGCTTTATCTACATCAACAGCAATCAGTTCTAAGGCCTCATTTAATTTTGTACGCATTTCTGCTTTACACAAATTGTCCCTGTAAGTCATGGCATAGTCATCATTCCACACAAACCTTTCGGAGATAGTAGCCTCAACAGTCTCAGTTGATTTATCAGTGTTCTCTGCTGAGAAGTCAATGTGAAACTCAATAGGTAAATGATCGGATTCGATCCGTTCCGAACAACAACAAATTACAGGAATCACAAAGAATAGAGAAAAAATCTTTTGACACAAGGAAATAATCATTTACGCTGCTCCCGCTGTCTGTTACATATGTATAGCAACCATGGCGGTCGCCCTGACATACACCATTCATAATATACAAATCAAAAGCAACGCAAAGATTTAACAATAACTTACCGTAGTTATTCAAAACATTATCCTGAGAACAACGATCTGTGCAAGGTGGTTCACTTTTCGTTTGCAAACAAGAATCAAAAACATCAGTAGACAAGTCAGGAGAAAAATTTGCCGTCTGCTGTTCAGATTCCACATACTATTACATCAATGTCACCAAGGGAACACAAGCAATCAGCCAAACACTCTTCCAACATAGAAATCCCATTATCAGCATAAACAGAATTATAAAAGGGAGAACCTTCAGGTTGAATATATGCACAGACAAAGCAATATTTTTCGTTGTCCCAAAAAGCGATTTTTCGATTAAAAAGACACACACGTTAGAGTAATCAACATCAACATAAGATATGAAGGGAACAAATTCTTGTTTTATTAAACAAATAAGCCCCCCCGATCTTCTCCCTGATGACAGAGTTTTACAGGCTTTTGCAAAAGGCTTTATATCCGACAAACACATCCATGTTAAACGTTTCAAGAAAAGTTTCTCCAAAACATATAAAATCAAAACCACAGGCATAGGAAACAAATGCCTTGTCAGAAACTTTTGAGGATAGACCATTCACGTTCCAAGACAGAAACTTGAACATTTTATTACATACGGGCACGTCCAGACCATGGCTACCAATATGACTGTTACCACATACACTATTATTCATGCATACATAAGTATCGCTATCCATATCATCATATGTAAAAGAATTAACATTCAAATGCCTATCTTTCAAACCTTGATCCGAATTCAAATGACTGTCAGTGCCATCGCTCACATTGCCCACGCTACTGTCGTCAACATCACGTGCAAAGCGCTCACAGCCACGCGCGGCAGGGTCCGGAGCGGCCAGTCTTACAACCGGTGTAAGGAAATTTTTCCTCCCTTTGAAGAAGGTTCATCCTCATCACAAAAGGACCGGCCAAAAACCCTATCTCAATTCCTTCAGTTGACCAGAAGCATCGAGACCGAGTCTTCTGCCATCTACAAGGAGATGGTCAAAGACCATCGCGGCCCGTTTGCCACTGTTCCTGGCCTCCTTAAGATGAGGAGGCGGAGAGAGAGAGAGAGAGAGAGAGGAGAGAGAGAGAGACACAGACACACAGAGATAGCTGAAGCAGATGGTCGTCTTTGGCAGTGAAGTCTGGAGGTAGGATCAAAGCCCTCAGTGCTCCCTCACGTACAGAGTTCAATCTCTTTGGTGTGATGATGTTTCAGTATCTACTCCTTTGACTCTTCACGCTTCATCCTGTGATGACGAAGAGCGTAGATAAATTCAATCGAGGTTAGAAGTGGGCGGAATTCGCGCGCTTGTGTGTGTGTGTGTGTGTGTGTGTGTGTGTGTGTGTGTGTGTGTGGTGTGTGTGTGTGTGTGTGTGTGTGTCACACACACACACACACACACACACACACACACACACACACACACACACACACACACACACACACACACCAACACACACCACACACACACATAGGTACAAACGCAGAAAGGCACGCACGTACAAATGCACACACACACACACACACACACACACACACACACACACACACAGTAGCGAGCCACAATAAGCCGTCTGTTCTAACTTGTTTGAATTGGAAAAAAAAGAAAAAAACAAGTATCCAGTGCTCACTGGATTTTGAAGCAAGCATTGTATGAGTTCAATGTATGCTGTTAGTCATGCTCGTCACGTGCATCAGTGATTATCGATATTTCTTCAAAATCATGACAAGGATTTATGAGTTTGTGAAACAAATGTATGCGAGTGTGGGGAAAAAAGTCTCGATTCTCAATGGGCATTAATGCGACTTAACCTTCCTATCTGCTTTTAGACGTTATAGTGGAGGCGAAGAAGAAGAAGAAGGAGGAGGAGGAGGAAAAGAAGAAGAAGAAGAAGAAGGAGGAGGAGGAGGAGGAAAAGAAGAAGAAGAAGGAGGAGGAGGAGGAGGAAAAGAAGAAGAAGAAGAATAAGGAGGAGGAGGAGGAGGAGGAAAAGAAGAAGAAGAAGGAGGAGGAGGAGGAGGAGGAAGACGAGAAGAAGAAGAAGAAGAAAGACGAGACAAGAGCGGTATCTCCTTCCACCGATATCTTAACTTACCATTCTACACTTCGTTTAGAAACACCTATTGACCTGCACGTGCGCTCGTGCGATTGCAAATCTGAGAGTGGTAACATCGGGGAGAGGAAGATAAGCACTGCATCTGTGAAGAAGACACCGCGCAGGAAAGAGCAATGCATTTGTTGTAAGTATTTTTCTCTGAATGGAAGTCTAAACTCATTGCACAAAGATAGGTTTTCAAAAACAAGCACCGCAATCATGCATTTGTTG
>JAFLJL010000171.1:15000-20000 GCA_018398815.1 Conus ventricosus | reverse complement strand
TAATATCAAACTGCGCTTTATTCATCTCCCAAGCAGGACAAGGGGAGACCGCTTGATTTGTGTCAATATTACTTGGACTGATATCAGACCTTTTGAGTAGATCTGATACATAAGTGGCAATTGGTTTCAATGATGATATCTGCTTAGCTCGTTTAGGAAAAGAAATTTTCAGATGTAATTTTCAGTTCCTCAGATGCAAAGTTGTTACTTTTCGAACTTCTAAGAAACGTATTTAGCGCACGCAAGACTTCGGTATTCGTCCAAAGGCAATTCTCCAATTTCTGTATAAGTTCCAAGCGTTTGATGCGTGAAAAGGCACACCAAGAGCAAGCCTATAACCCTTGCAATCTATGCTTTGAAGTTTCTTAAGTGAATAATTAGGGGCGCTAAAAAATACCTCTTGTCCATAGGACAATTGTGATCTAATCAGCGACGTAGAGATGTTTCAAAACTTTGCAATCTTGTCCCCACGCTTGTTTGCTTATAATCTTTAATAGATTTAAACATTTCCTTGCCTTAGTAACGATGTAGTTGATATGAGCGTTCCAGGACAACTTTGGTGTAAGATAGATACCTAGAAATTTCACAATATCTTTATACTGAATAGTCGTATTTTCAATTTTAAAACACGGCAGCTCTAATGAATTGCTGCCATTATTAAAGAGAATCATATGTGTTTTCTCTGTAGATAATGTCAGACCATTTTCGTCCATATAAGGAGATATATGATTGAGTTCTCTTTGATAGATCTTCTTGATGTAGTTCAAGTCCCTGTTTGATGTTTTTCTTTTCATTGTAACATTCATCCAGATGCACAGATCATCAGCATATTGTACTAATACAACATGCTTTGATAAGAGCGAGGGCGAATCATACATTAAGATGTTAAGTAACATAGGGGCGATAACAGAACCTTGTGGCAATCCCATATGTAAAGATCTAGAATCGGACTATGCATTCCCTACTCGAACACGTATGTTTCTTTTATTCAAAAAGCATTTAATGTAGTGATATAAATGTCCCGAAATCCCGATTTGTTTCAATTTATAAAGGAGCTTGGCATGCCAGACTTGGCCATAGGCTTTCTTGATATCAAAAAAGGTCGCTAGAACATTTCTTCTTCTTGCAAATTGTTGTTTTACATTTGTTGTGAGTTTCACTAAATTGTCAATAGCAGACCTGCCATTTTGGAAGCCTGCTTGATTAACTGGAATAACTTTATTTTTTTTGACAATACTGCGTCAATCTTCTCAAAACTATTCTCTCTAATAGTTTACAGGTATGTGAGGTTAATGCTATTGGTCTGTAACTATGCATATCTGTTGGAGGTTTGCCTTGCTTTAAAACTGGTACAATGATAGACTGTTTCCATTGTTCTGGCATTACGCCATCAAACCAACATTTTTGAAACAATTTCTGCAGTAATAAGACAAAATTTTCTGGCAGGTGTTTAAGCATATCATTGGAGACTTTATCTAGTCCCACGGAAGTTTTCTTATTAGGAAGAGATAGAATTGCATCTTTCACTTCATCAAGAGTAATTGGAGCATTGATGAAATGACTGTTATCATCAACTGGATCTATATAATCGTCTTTATTTTCTTCTACTGTTCTGAAACTTTGATCTTTGAAGGATAGACCTTCCAAACGCATAGATTCGGAAAACATATCGGCGAATGATTCTGTTTTTTCTGAATTAGATGGAAATTCTTTGTTCGTCAGCTTGACAGGACAAGATGGCAAGTTTAAACCCCTTTTCATTTCATGAAACTTTTTCCAAACTTTCTGTAAATCTTTATGATTCGAAATCTCATTAGAGCAGAAAGAGGACCAATATTGCCTTTTAGCTTGAGCTATTACCATGTTACTGTAGTGATTCGCTCTGTTCTTGGCTATTAGATTCTCTGGTGTTTTGTCTTTTAAATATATTTAAACAAACATTTTTTGTTATTAACGGCTGAGTCACAAGCAGGTGTCCACCAGATATTTCCTGAGTGTTTGTTTGACTTAACTGGGCGAACTTTTGGAATGGCTACATCTGCAGCACTAAGGATAGCATCAGTAAAATACGAAAAAAACTGATCAGTGCTATCAATATTAATATCAACAGTGTTGTATGTAGCTAGTTTGTTTTTGAAAGTTTCCCAGTCAGCTGATTTATAATCATATTTTGGGATTATGTCTTCTTGAAATTCACAAGAATCAGTTATTATATTAAAAGTTACAATTATTGGGAGGTGGTCGCTTCCTAGAGTATCGTCAAAGGTAGACCAGCTACATTCAGATGCTATTGCAGGAGATATCAGGGATAAATCTATTGCTGATGCCCTATGAGTTGGAATATCTGGAATTCTGGTTATTCTGCCATCATTAAGCAAATATAAACATGAATCAACAATATTTTCTACAAATCGGTTACTAGTTACTGATATGCAAATGGCGAATGGGCGTTAAAGTCTCCTGCTATTAACCATTTTTCGTTGTCTGGTAGAGTGTGTGACCATTCTGTATTAAATTCATTTGGTCCTTTAGGAAGATATGTAGAGACTATGTTTATCATAAAATCTTCCCTTGATTTAATTCGAGCCGCACACGAATGTAAAGTTGGAATATTGTTTGGAGCAGGGGACGGGTATACTTTATAATCTGTTCCTTCTTTAATATATATAGCTGTATTGATTTTAGTAACAGCATCTACTTGTTCATGAATTGGTGGGTAATAATAACCTGATAATTTAGGCAGTTTGTTTCTTTTCACATTCAAAGATTGTAGAATAAGAGCTTGGTAGGAGTTATTCACAAGATGTTGAACTAAATAAGGCAAGTTTGTGGAAACAGACCTAGAGTGTGCATTTCTTCCACACCGAGGAAGCCATCACGCTCTGCAAGGTTCTACCACCTCCATACCTACTCCGGTCCTTCACATCGTGACTGGTTCAATCCTTACCTTGCCCTGAGCGACTGGGACCTTTTCTACTGACGTCAATTATGCTCCGTCTGCAAACTTAGGACTGCTGAGTTATCCACGTACACTTCGCCATTAATGACTGTTCAACATCGTAATTCAGAATATTGTAGATTCTGTTAATCAGTTGTAGACGAGTGAAATATTTTAAGTAACCCTTGTATGCCTATATAGGACTAATTGACTGTTTTTATTTTTGTCATATTTTCTGACAAACTAACTTAGGCGTATTGTTTTAGCATTGTTCTGACAATCTCTGTATCTTTAGAGTGTGTTTAAGATTTCCTTTCATTATATTATTGTTTTTATTTACTTACGTTCGTTAATTGCTTTTTCCCATCCTTTACATGATGCCATCTAAACATCTTCAAGTTATGAAGTTTATGCAGTGTGTGTGTGTGTGTGTGTGTGTGTGTGTGTGTGTGTGTGTGTGTGTGTGTGTGTGTGTGTGTGTGTGTGTGTGTGTGTGTGTGTCCGTCCATGGTCAAAATGTGTTCCACTCGCTCCAGACAAAACTACTGGGCCGATCTTTCTGAAATTTGTAGGTATGTTCATTATGGGTCATGGATGATGCCTGATGTTTTATGTTACCGTTATATCCGTTACTAACGGCTATAACGGCCCATAAAGGTTTTTCTTCTTTATGGAATATCTCAGAAAGTACTCGGCCATTCTTTCTGAAAATTTGTAGGTATGTTCATTATGGGTCACGGATGATGCCCGATGTTTTTGCTTACCGTTGTATATGTTACTAACGGCTATAATGGCCCATAACGGTTTTTCTTCTTTATGGAATAATTCAGAGAGTAGTTGGCCGATCTTTCTGAAAATTTGTAGGTATGTTCATTATGGATCACATATGATGGCCGACGTTTACCAGAATAGCCGTTACTAATGGCTATAACAGCCCGAAACGTTTCTTCCTCTTTATGGAATATCTCACGCGTATTCAAGATAAGCTCGGAGTACGTTTATATGCTTTGCATCTTCTTTTGTTGTTGTAATCTTGAACAGATTTGATGCAGCTCAACTCACTCAGGTAGCAAACAGATATTTCCTTAAGAAATAAAAAAGAAAAAAAAATGCCTGCTTTTAAAGTAAATTGCCTTTGAAGTATGTATTCTCTTGTTGGTCCTTTTCTTTCTTTCTTTCTTTCGTCAATTCATGTTTTCCTTTGTTCGTTCATTCTTGTTTTCTTTATATTTTCTTTCTTTCCTTCTTTCCTTCTTTTTTTTTTTCTTTCTTCTTTTCTTCATTTCCTTCTTTCGTTCGTTCTTTCTCTCTTGTTTTCCTTACATTTTCTTTCTGTCATTCATACTTTCTTTCTTTCTTTCTTTCATATTTCTTTCTTTCTTTCATTCATTCTTTCTTTCTTTGATTACGAAAACGCTGCTGAAGAACACACCGCTGCATCGAACAGCACCCGTCTCTTTAATACAACTCCCCCCCTCCCCCCTACACCCTCTACATGTCCCCATCTCCAACTCTCTGCCATTGTCTCCCCATTTCTGGTAATGAATTGTATGACCTTTCAGGCTGACAAAGCCACCTGTTCCTCCACTGATGAGGATCGTTTACATAACGCTACGTGGAGATGGCATCATCTTCCTCCCACATCCTCTCTCTCTCTCTCTCTCTCTCTCTCTCTCTCTCTCTCTCTCTCTCTCTCTCTCTCTCTCTCTCTCTCTCTCTCTCTCTCTCTCTCTCTCTCTCTCTCCTCTATCTCTCTCTCTCTCTCTCTCTCTCTCTCTCTCTCTCTCTCTCTCTCTCTCTCTCTCTCTCTCTCTCTCAGCTAACGGAGGCACCAGCAGATTGATGAAATGGCCGTGGTCTGAATTGAATGTCAACCCACCTTCTGCTCTGAGGGAATGGCAATCGTTGTTGGGAGTTTCTTTTATGAGCAGGAAGCAGCCTGCTAATGGTCAGGTCGACCCGGAGCTGTCCATTAAGATGTCTGGAACACTCATTAGGACCTTAAAGAGCGGAATAGATCGTCTGTTCTACACGCACAGGCGTAGCCGCACGCACTAGAAAC
>JAFLJL010000171.1:0-7500 GCA_018398815.1 Conus ventricosus | reverse complement strand
ACAGTCCCAGAAAGAGAATAACAATAAATCAGCAAAAAGAGAAAAAAAACATTCGATAGCTCCAGGAATCAACTGAATCCCAAATGTTTACCATTTCTTGTTAATTCTACTGCTAATTCGTTATGAAGAAGGAAAAAACAACAGGGGCTTAGGAGAAAATTCCTTGCTTTACACCATTTGGCATTGGAAATAATCGAATACACGCTTTCACACGGACAAACGCCAAGCACGAGTTTAAACACCTCTAACAGCCGTGTATAGTTTGCCATTAAACCTACTTTTAAGCAATACATTCCAAACACATTTCGATTAACCGAAAATCGAAGGCCTTTCCCTAAAAATCTACTAAGTTTCATTTAGTTTCTTATTTGCCAAGTAAGTTATTTTTTTACAAGTGAATATACTTTGAATATATGATCCTTTCGTCCCTATAATTAGCTCTAAACTCCCTTGTTCTTCCGGTATCTTTCCTTTTTTTCAGCCATTTTGTCAATCGGTTGTTCAGAATAAAAGTATAGACTTTACTTAGAATACTAGTAATTGAAACTCACGAAGTTATCGGGTCGTTTATATCTCCTTTCTTGTGTATTGGAATGTTTAGTTTTTTGCCCATTCCAACGGAAATTGTCCATATTGAAAAGTTGGTTAAATACTTGAATAGGGAAAAACAATTACTGCTCTTAGCTGTTTTCAACCCTTTTCTCCCAAAAATTTTGTCCGGTCCTGCCCTTTTTCCCGATTTTAGATGTTTAATACCAGCAATAACCTCTTCTTTACTTATAGGATTATTAAACAATGGGTTCAACTTCTCTTCCTCTTCCCCTAAATTTTCTTCTTGAATTATATCATTGACTGATTCTGGAAAACATTAAAGAAAAAGATTATGCCATTCTTGAATAGAGATTTGTTATATATAAGACGTTTTTTTATTAACCGTCTTATAATTGCCAAAATGCCCTCGAATCCTTTACTGGTCTCTCCAAAATTTTTGTAAACCCGTTTTCTTCAAACTCTGTTTCTTTTGATTTTCTTAACTTGACATATTCTCTTCGTGATGTCCATAGCTTCTCTTTTTTTCCCTTTCTTATCTTTAGCCGTTTTACATCTTTGAAATCTCTTGAGTAACCTTTTGACCTCCTGCTTTTTTTTGTTCACAATCCGCAAACAAACCAGTCATTATGTTTCTTTCTGCTCCGTCCCACTGTTCGCCCATGCACGCCGCAGCTCCACACAAGCATTAGTGAACTGGTTTAACCCATCATCAACATTAGTAGATTTGTGTGTGAGGCTTTCTGGACACTGTCTTGAAATGCGTCACTGTCAAGCTCATTCTTGTATACATTAACATTTTCCTCTGACCAAATTATTTTTTCTTCTCCCTGTTTACTCTCCCTCCCCCATCTTTACTACATACACACATTTCTCCATGACACTTCCAGTGGTTTGGTGCCACGAATCTACACAATCAACCAACATGCAAATCAACACTCGACAATAAATCACCATGGATCAAAAATAATCGATCACGCTGCATCCAATTTGGGGGGCACAAAAGTATACTCTCCTTCTTTATCACCATCACAAAAAAACCATTCAGAATAATCAGACAAACAAGAAACAGAAATCTAATAAAGATTTACCAAAAATTATTAACAATGTCATCTTTGGAAAAAGTGTAGAATTTTCTTCATCCATTTCAACACACTCCCCCCCCCACTCATAGTTAAACCCTACTTTCGTAATCAGCTTGTTTCTGGCCTGTTCTGGCTTTAAGATCCCCCATAATCATAAAATAAACTTCATCTTTTTCAAAATGTTTGTAACAATGTTTCTTCTAAAATTATAATACCATCTTAACCATTTTATCACTGTACAAAGGGCCTCCTTCCGGAACCACATAGCAGGCAATTAAAACAACATCTTTATCTGTTCCAAATACATCCTTGTCAACTTAATGGCAATAGCATTTATACAATCTAACTTATTTCAGTACATTCTTTTCTAGTTGCTTATTTACTAACAGTAATACTCCTCCGGAATTCCCGCCATGAAAAGAGAACTTTTTTGCTGGCGCATGAAAACTTTAAGTAATTCGTAAACACGTTACTAAAATCAAATGAAAGATCAAGAAATGTTTCGGTTTAGACAAACAAAGTCAAACATATTCACATAATTAACAAAGGAAACATCTTTTAATTTGCTGTACAAATTCTCAACATTATAATTCAAAGCGTCCAATGGTTTGGATGGGCGAGCCCGTCCTATGGCTTTTTGAAAAGTTTGAACGTAAATTCCTCTCCCTTCTTCCACACCGCCTGACCCCCCACCCTTGAGAGAGAGAGAGAGAGAGAGAGAGAGAGAGAGAGAGAGAGATAGAGAGAGAGAGAGAGAGAGAGAGAGAGAGAGAGAAACGAACGAACGAACGAACGAATTTTATTGAACATCGGCCACAGACCATAATTCAAAAGGATTTGGGGTGCGGGGCGAGGAAGTGGGGAAGACAATGGGTCAAGGGCATTGGGGAGGGGTAAATAATGAAGTCATCCACATACATCATGATTACTTTTTACAAATGAATACGCCAATACACAAAAATGATCAGGATTCAAAAATATATACAAACGTATCTGTGATACTACACTTTCAGAAAAGAGCGTATATGGATAAACAAACAAAGAAGAACCAACAACAAAAGCACACATACACAAAATAAATAAAGGTGTCAAAAATTACTTCATAAGAGGAGAAAACAAGAGAAACTCTCTAAGAAAATGTTGTCAATTTTAATAGCATTTTCATCTTAATACACGACCTGAATAAACTTGTCTTCTACGAATTGCGTGGAAAATATATTTTGAAACTTGTAATGTTCTCTTATTATCCCGTGGTAGAAGAATGATTGACAGTGGTAGTTGTACAATATTTGAAATAAACGCTTTCCTTAAATCATTATAAAGTGAGCACTTACATATGAAGTGGTTTTCATCTTCTACAGAATTAACACAAAACGGACAATTTCTGTCTTTTGAATTATGACTATATCGGAACAGATTATTATTCAAAGGTAAAACATTCAATCTTGCATGTGAAAAAGCTACTTGAAAACAAAATACATCAATGCTACAAAGATAAATTTCCCTTTCAAAAACGACTTTAAAAGATCTATAGCTTGCATATCTTTCCTTATCTCTAATAGCTCCTGTCCACTCTTGTATAAACATATCAATTAATCGAGAGAGAGAGAGAGAGAGAGAGAGAGAGAGAGAGAGAAGAGAGAGAGAGAGAGAGAGAGACGCACATTCACATGCACACTGAACTGACCTCAAACTCTCGATCTTTCAGTCTATTTGTGGAAATGCACAAGGTTGAACTCTGTTGTGATGAAGTTGTTTGGTTTGTTTTTAAAGACAGGGCCACTTGTTTTAGAGCTCTCCTACTCGGTCGACAGCTTGATAATCACGGCTGGAGAGACAGGGTCAACATGATACTGGAGATAATGTGTTCTACTGGCATGCTGTCTGTCTTCTCTCTCTCTCTCTCTCTCTCTCTCTCTCCTCTCCTCTCTCTCTCTCTCTCTCTCTCTCTCTCTCTCTCCTGTGCGTGAGGACATAAGGAAATGTGACAAATTTATTTGTTTTTGTTAACCTTTGATTTGATACACATAGAGATGAATGCGTACTATTTGTTTGCAGGAAAGGAAGAGGGAAATGCTATTGTTCTGTTACCCCTTCCCCCTTGTCAAAGGACCTTTTTGGTAATGACAATAAAATATCAAAGTGTCAAAGTGTCAAAGTCTCTCTCTCTCTGTCTCTCTCTGTGTCTCTCTCTCTCTGTCTCTCTCTGTCTCTCTCTGTCTCTCTCTCTCTCTCTCTCTCTCTTCTCTCTCTCTCTCTCTCTCTCTCTCTCTCTCTCTGGTATTTCGGGATGTTGTTTTGTACTTTCGCCTCAAGAGTACTTGCAATTGCAGTTTTCTCAAGTGAGCTTATTCATCCCTATTAACCCAACTTACGCTGTGATTTACTGTCGCTCTGTCGTAGCGGGCCACTCACAGACCAAGTGCTTAAGCAGTATACCACTTACAGACAGCGCACATAAACGACATGTAAGTGGTGCTTCAGTTGTCAGCCAGGTGGTGTCTTGTTGGTGAGCCAAGTAGTTTGAAGTAACTGCTCTCTTTGGAGGAGTGAAAATGTCTGGGGTTTCTCCTACCTCCTCCTTCTTGTTCTTCTTCTGCTTACGCAGGCTGATACTCCTGCGGGCACTCCCTGTATGGACAGGCAAGTATTAATCCCATCTACCCAACAAAGGGAGTGGAGTGTTGTGTGTATGACCGTTTTTTTATCCCACCATTATGGCAAACATACTCCAGCTTTGGGGAAGGTACATGCTATGTGTAATGTGTCATCAATACCAACGGCCGTTTGGCCTTCTCTTTGGTGATGGATTTTAAGTGTGTGCATGATGTTATTGCGTGCGTTCACACATGGCACCTCGGTTCATAGTCTCATTTGAAGGACTGTATGGGTAATAGAGTCAGAACCAATGTTATTTCTGAGGGAAAAATCCCACGTAGCGAAACGGCCCGGCGGAGATTCGAACCCGCAACCCCAGGATCACCAAGATTATGCACATAGAGAGAGAGAGAGAGAGAGAGAGAGAGAGAGAGAGAAGGAGAGAGAGAAGAGAGAGAGAGAGAGAGAGAGAGAGAGAGAGAGAGAGAGAAGATCTTGTTCATATGGTACATAAAGTGAATTTTCAATGGCAAGAAGCTGAATTAGACTCTATATTGTTTACACTTCATATTTGTTTTTAAGCTTATTCTTATGTATCAACAGATACTATTATGCATGCCGGGATCTGTATTTCGTCAAATTTACTTAACTAACTGGGAGGAAACAGCTTTGGTGTAGACCTGTTGCTCCTCTGGTACTGATCACGTTAACAACCACACCTCCTAGAGACAGCGTACATAAACGGAATGGAAGTGGTCCTTGAATCGTCAGCCAGGTGGCGCCTCGTTGGTGAGCCAAGCAGGAGGAAGTAACTGCTTGCTCTTGAAAGTCGTCGAGGTGGCAGAAAAAAATGCAATCGACCCAGTGTCCTTACTTTCTCAACACAACCTCTAAATTACACTTTCCCTTGCAAGCTTAGAAACCCTATACCCCTACATACACATACAAGAGCCAGCAATTAATCAGGACGCTAAAAAGAAAAGAAAACAAAACAAAAACAAAAACAGACAGCGTACATAAATGGAATGTAAGAGGTCCTCCAATTGTCAGGTAGGTGGTATCTCCTTGGTGAGACAAGTAAGGTGAAATAACTGCTGGCTATTGGAGAGCAGGAAGGTCCAGGCTTGTTCCACCTAATCTGACCACGTTGCTATTTTGTGCGTCTGGATACCAGAAAGAAATAAAAGGATAATGACTGGACGCGAGGCAAAACGGTTTCATTGTGGACGTCTAGCACCTTACAGCACCTTCAAAAACATGTCCGTATGGAAGAGAAAGAGATGGAAGAACGTCAGTGCATGGAATGCCTGAGAGCATCTGAGAACCGGGAGGAGGGGAGGAAGCTGGTTGCCGAGGCTTCTGTGACGCCCTTTTTTGTCCTTAAAGTCCTATAGACAGTGTAAAATGTAATAAAGCACCCTTTGGTCTGGTAGTTTGTCCTTCAAGTCCTGCAGACAATAGTCCTGTAGACAATGTAAAATGTGACAAAGCAAACTTTAGTATGGTAGTTTGTCCTTAAAGTCCTTTGGACAATAGTCCTTTAGACTATGTAAAATGCAACAAAGCACACTTTTGTCTGGTAGTTTGTCCTTAATGTGCTTTGGACAATAGTCCTTTAGACTATGTAAAATGAAACAAAGCAGCAATTTTCATGCAAACTGGTATCAAAGCAGCAGTCTCGACGCACAGTGTAACAGTTCGTACATTTTTCGTACGAGACGGCTGCTTACCCCAGGGTTTCTTTTATTTATTTATTTTTTTTATGCTGACTACACACTGGCCATTCGTGTTTCACTCATTCGTATCTTTTTTTGTGATGAACGTCTCAGCATAAGACACATTCTAACTGAATGTAGGGAGCTACATGATGTCAGCATAAACACTTTACGGCAAGCGCGATAAAGATCTTGTTCTGGGATGCTCCTCTGGATTTGACTTTGTAGTGGTTTTTTTTTCCAATGCTTTAAGAAGATTTGATTTTAAGCTGGGCGTGGCAGACTTTTATTGCTGGTCTTATGATGTAAAGAAGTAACTGGTATTGAGTTTTGACTCTGCGTTTTAATTTTCTCAGTGCAAACTATCTCTTGAGAATGCTCAGAAGATTTGAAAATAGAAAACAACAACAACAACAACAACAACAACAACAACAACAACAACAACAATAAGAACAACAACAAACAGAACAAAAATCTTCAAGATTATTGAAGGTTTTTGTTCTGTGTTCTTTCTTTTTTTTCTTCTTCTTTGTCTTATTTTCAAATCTTCTGAGCATCCTCAAAGATAGTTTGTATTGTTAACAGAAGACCGGCGGTCAAAAGTCTTTTTTTTTAAATTCTCTCTCTTTGTTCTTTTTATTTCATTTTATTATTTGTTTAGTATTTCAGTTCTAATATAGCTTTTGTAGTCGGTAGGACTTACAGCAGCATGATTTGATTTGATTTGGAAGACTTCAGGTCTCATCGATCAGGAACTTCTGAACCCTACGGAAAAATGAGACTAAAAATGTTTGCTGTTAATATATAACAAATCATACTATTCCTTGCATTCAAACTCTTCTGCAGCACTCGAATCCATTGCTGCCCACATGGATCACAACAGCCTTGCAGAATTCTCTAATATATAACTGACAATTTGTTGCACTTTTTGCGCTTAATACTTAATGTGTTACTTTCTTTTTTTTTGCTGTCCCATCTTCTGTGCCACTTCACTGACATTACATCCACGCCGCTCATTTGACACCCCGTCCACAGACACAGCCCGGCCCGGCCCGCCTCAGCCCCGGGACCAGCAATCCACAGGAAGCAGTCAATGTCACGCCGTTATGAGGCAACCCACTGGAGGAGACACTGCATTGCTGCCGAGTCACTCCGGTATTGTTCATAGTTGCCTGTTCTAATCCAACATACGCAGGACACCACGCACTAAGCCCTCTACTGACGACGATAATTGCCTAGTCACGTAGCCAGCATGAGTGAACTCTCCCTCCGGAGGGCGCCATCACGTCCGTCCAACGACAGCCCCCGTGGACTCACTGATACCGGTGACCCCGACGTAATTAATCCAAGCCATAGACGTGGAGACATAGAGAGCACATCGAAACTGAGGTAGATGATGCTACAGATTTTCAATCCAGAGACTGCATGACAGGGCTGTACTCCACACCTACTTTCATAAATATCCCGGCGTCAACCAGGCCCGAGAGATACAGACACCTGCATTGTCGATTTTGGTCTCAGAAACGCCCTAAGGGTAAAGTGGTGAAAACAAA
>JAFLJL010000170.1:32500-35000 GCA_018398815.1 Conus ventricosus | reverse complement strand
TATGGAAGGCTGTGTGTGTCTATGTATATGGTGAGGCTGTGTGTGTCTATGTATATGGTGAGGCTGTGTGTGTCTATGTACATGGTGAGGCTGTGTGTGTCTATGTATATGGTGAGGCTATGTCTATGTATGTGGTGAGGCTGTGTCTATGTATATGGTGAGGCTGTGTTTGTCTATGTATGTGGTGAGGCTGTGTTTGTCTATGTATATGGTGAGGCTGTGTCTATGTATAAGGTGAGGCTGTGTCTATGTATATTGTGAGGCTGGGTGTGTGTATATGGTGAGGCTGTGTGTGTCTATGTATATGGTGAGGCTGTGTGTGTCTATGTATATGGTGAGGCTGTGTTTGTCTATGTATATGGTGAGGCTGTGTCTATGTATATGGTGAGGCTGTGTTTATGTATAAGGTGAGGCTGGGTGTGTGTATATGGTGAGGCTGTGTGTGTCTATGTATATGGTGAGGCTGTGTGTGTCTATGTATATGGTGAGGCTGTGTGTGTCTATGTATATGGTGAGGCTGTGTGTGTCTATGTATATGGTGAGGCTATGTGTGTCTATATATATGGTGAGACTGTGTCTATGTATATGGTGAGGCTGTGTGTGTCTATGTATATGGTGAGGCTGTGTGTGTGTCTATGTATATGGTGAGGCTGTGTCTATGTATATCGTGAGGCTGTGTGTGTTTATATATATATACCGTGAGGCTGTGTCTATGTCTATGGTGAGGCTGTGTGTGTCTATGGTGAGGCTGTGTGTGTCTATGGTGAGACTGGGTGTGTGTCTATGGTAAGGCTGGGTGTGTGTCTATGGTGAAGCTGGGTGTGTCTATGGTGAGGCTGGGTGTGTCTATGGTGAGGCTGGGTGTGTGTCTATGGTGAGGCTGTGTGTGTCTATGGTGAGGCTGTGTGTGTCTATGGTGAGGCTGTGTGTGTCTATGGTGAGGCTGTGTGTGTCTTTGGTGAGGCTGGTGTCTGTCTATGGTGAGGCTGGGTGTGTGTCTATGGTGAGGCTGTGTGTGTCTATGGTGAGGCTGTGTGTGTCTATGGTGAGGCTGTGTGTGTCTATGGTGAGGCTGTGTGTCTATGTATGGAACAGCCCAGCCACCTTCTGTGGGTCACGCACTCCAAGTAGGTATCGTTGATGGAATCCCCTCCCCGCTTGTCCTCCTGTGACAGATTGTTCTCTCTGTGCCGGCTGCCAACTGCTGCACACACACACACACACACACACACACACACACACACACACACACACACACACACACACACACGCATGCATGCATGTATGTGTATAACGTATGCATGGAGAGAGAGAGAGAGAGAGAGAGAGAGAGAGAGAGAGAGAGAGAGAGAGAGAGAGAGAGAGAGACAGACAGACAGACAGACAGACAGACAAATAGACAGAGAGAGACAGAGACAGAGAGAATGAGACAGAGAGACAGAGAGAGAATCTAACGCGGAAAGAATTCTTAGGTGGGCTCGCTCTCTCTCTCTCTCTCTCTCTCTCTCTCTCTCTCCTCACACACACACACACACACACACACACACACACACACACTCTCTCTCTCTCTCTCTCTCTCTCTCTCTCTCTCTCTCTGTGCGTGGTGTGTGTGTGTGTCTTTCTCTCTCTCTCTCTCTCTCTCTCTCTCTCTCTCTCTCTCTCTCTCTCTCTCTCTGCACTAGGTTATTGCAGCTTCAGAGAGAGAGAAAAAAAGAGAGAGTTTAAAGGCGATCTCTCTCTCTCTCTCTCTCGCTCGCTCGTTCGCTCGCCTTGTCCTCCTCCTCCACTCTTCACCACTACAGCCACCACCACCACCATCACCACCACCCTCTTCTCTTCTTCTCCTCAGCACGCGGTGGCGCGAGCGAGCGCGCCGGGGCTGTCAGTTGTGGGGCGAGATGTGAAACAGATCAGTCGTGGCTGGAGTGTCAAGCCGAGAGGGTCGGTGCGTCAGTTTCTCCCTCCTCTCCTCCAGTCAGTCGGCGGCCCGCCGACAAGTGTGTCACTCAAAGCCAGCTCTCAGGAGGATTATAATACAGTCGGGTTTTTTTGGTGCGGGTTGCTTCCCCCCTCTATTTTCATCAACCCTATCATTGAGGGTTTTTATGTGTGTGTGTGGTGTGTGTGTGTCTATGAAGATTTTTACACCTTCTCCAATCTCATCTTCTTAATTTAAACTGTTCTTTTTGTTTCTGTTTGTGTTTTGTTTTCTTTCTGATGTTTCACTAAACTACAATAGAGATGTAACCGATGTTGTTGCGGCGGTGGTTCTGGTTGTTGTTGCTGCGGCGGGCCAAATCTGTGGTGGTGATGATGATGATGACAGATGAAAGTCGTTAGTTGCTGCTGCCAAAGGAGTTTGATGACGGAAGTGGTGTCTAGGTGTTTCGGTGTGATTTTTTTCCTTGCTGTGTGTGGTAGCCTCTCTCTCATCGTGTATTCCCTGTGAGGATTGATTGATTGATTGACTGACGCCGCCAGCAGATCGGGGCGCTGTGAA
>JAFLJL010000170.1:22500-27500 GCA_018398815.1 Conus ventricosus | reverse complement strand
GGACGTAGACTGTATCGTTACTTTAACAGGCCAAATCCCCCCTCCGTCAAGAAAACTCCCACTCCCCCCCCGTCCCTGGTTGTGTGTGTGTGGTTTTTGTGTGTGGGGTTTGTGTGTGTGTGTGGTGTTGTGTTGTGTGGTGTTCTTCTTCTTCTTAAATTTAAACGTCTTTCCACTTTAATTGATATTAATGTGGTGTGGTGTGGGGGTGTGTGGGTGTTGGGGTGGGGTGGTTTTTGTGTGTGTTGTGTTGGGGTGTGTGTTGGTTTTTTGTGTTTGTGTTTGTGTGTGTGTTGTGTTTGTGTTTTTTGTGTTTTGTGGGTGGTTCCTCTCTTCTCTCTCTCTCTCTCTCCCCTCTCCCTCTCTCTCTCTCTCCTCTCCCTCTCACCCACATAAAAACACACACACACACATAACACACCCACGCGCCGCGCGCGCTCCCCCCACACACACACACACACAATCAATCCACCCGCACACGCGCCCACACACCACACCCACACACACCCCACACACACGCCGCGCGCGCACGCACGCACGACCACCACCACGCACGCACCAGCACCACACACACACCCACACGCACACGCACCGCACACACACACACATGTTCAAGTGCTTCAAATGTCGCATGTAAAGGGGAGCTCGGCGCCTACTGGGTCATTTGCATTCCCGGTGGAGGGGTTTCGCGTTGGGTCATGGGGATCGTTTCACTAACACGTAATTGCTACCCTATACCCAGGCCCCCACACACACAACACCACACAACACAACACACACACACAAACACAGACACACGCCAACAAAACACACACACCCACACACCACAACACACACAAAAAACATATACACAACACACCCACACACACACACGCACACACACACACACACCCCACCACACACACACCAACAAAACCAACACACGCCACACCACACACCCCACACACCACAACACACCACACCACACACACACACACACCACGGGCGCGCGCGCGCGGCACGCCACACACACACACACAACAACACACAACACACCCACACACCCACCACACCAGCACACACACCACACACACAGCATCACACACGCCGCACCACGCACATGAACACACACACACCACACACGGGCATGCCCGCGCTCGGTGCGAGACACACACAACCCAAAACACCACAACCCACCCAACACACACCCCCACACATACACACACCTCACTCTCCTCCCTCCTCTCTCCCACTCCTCTCTCTTCCTCAAAAACACAGCACGCCGCACGCGCGCGCCGCACACACACAACCACACCACCCCCCACACCACAACACACACCAACGCACACAAAAACCCACACGAGAGCCGCGCGTGCGGACAGAGCGTGTTTAGACGATTTGGTAACGGGGGTGGGACGGATAATGAGAAACTGACGCTCGCTGACTGGCCAACGGTTGCAGGACGGGGAAAAATAACTCCAGACGACAATGAAATAGCTCGTAAAAAGAGGGACACAAAGACGGGTAAATTCCCCCCCCCCCCCCCCCCCCCCCACACACACACACAGAGAGAAGAGAGAGAGAGGAGAGAGGAGAAGAGAGTCAACGGGGAAAAATTCTAGGTGCCTCCTCCTCCCCTCTCGAAATATCACCCCTACTGTGTTTAGGATCATTTACCCATTCGTAATTTGGTTTAAAAGAAAAAAATCCAAAACCCCGGGACATAAAACGTTTACTAAGATCTTTAGCAGTTTTATAAAAAATGTTTTTCCTTTAAAAAGATTAGCAGAACACAATTATCCTAGTTACATATACGATCCTACCAACTTTGAACCGCCAAAATTTCATTGAAAAATTTACAATAAACACCCCTTTGTCCCAAAAAGGGAAAAATTTTCCCCCAAAACCCCCATGGCATCAAAAGAAATTGAAGAACCTACAAAAAGGAATAATCCTTGAAAACAAAACAATTTGAAGAATAAAAGAAAAAAAAGAAAAAAGGGTCCATCTATGGCATATTCAAAAAGGATTTCTTCAAAAACTTAAAAAATTCAGCTGTCCCCCAAAAAATTTCCAAAACCCATTTGAACCATAAATATTTTTACCAAAAATGAATTGACAAGGGAACGATTTCCCAAGGGAAATTTCTCCCCAATTTTAAACAAACATTTATTGCAATAAACGATATCAAAATAAAAAATGAAAATCAGTAAAATGATTTGAAACTTCCTCACTTCTGTACCTAAACAATAAAACCCGAATTATCTTCCTCCCAAATTTTTAATGTGTTTTATTTCCTTAACATATGAAGCCAAAAAAAGGAAATAAGGGCTTGATAACTTAATGGTATATTTTAAAACAAATGCCCCCGTCATTTCGATTTTCCTTTCGAATTATACAATTTTTTTTTTTTAAATAAATTTATTTTCCTAATATCTTTAAAAAGCAAAAATCATCCTCTTTTAAAACGGAAAAAAAAAGGACCCCCAAAATACAGACCAATTCTGTCTTTTTCCCTTTTATCGAAACCCCTTTGAAAAAACCCCAAAAACTTGTCTTCCCCCCCTTCTTTAATTAACTAATCCATCCCGCCTCTGGATTTCGATCGAACATCTTCATACTCCTAAAAAAAATGTCAAGGGTAGCGGGGTTCAAAAGTTAGAAACACGGGTCCTCTTTGTTTATTTCTGTAAAGCCTTTTTGTCATAAACATCAACATTTTACGTAAACTGGCTCTTTACAAAACCTGACCCTGGTCTTTTTCCTCATTAAGTCCCATCCCCTAATCGACAGCAAACAGTTCTCAAACAACACCAGTCCAGCGTTTTTCCCCAAACTTTGGGGTTTCCCCAAGGTCAACTTTCCCCCCCCTTTTTTATCTAAAAAACGATCTCCCCGAAAACCCCTTGCCCCCGTCACGGATTTTTTCCGGCCTTCCCGGGCAAAAATCTGCCGAACCACGGAAAAAAACCGTGACGATTGTAGGAATTTTCCTACTTTTTCTTTTGTCTGGGGTTTCCCAATTTTTCCCCTCTTAAAAAAGAGATACAATTCTTTGTTTTTAAAAAAAACAAAAACTGTTTTAACCCCTTTTCTGCCACACCCCAAATTTTTTTGAATTATTTCCCTTCGCACTAAAACGCTTGGCAAACGTTTTCTCAACTTTAAAAAGGGGGTGGCAGGCAAAGGTTTAAAAACTCGTCCAAATTTTTTCAAGACACATCAATAATCAAAACAACGATTTGAAAAACTTTTCAATAACCTGCAAGAAAATTAAACTCCTAAAATTTAAATGGACAGAAAATTTAATCACATGTCCTTAAATGATCAAAAACAAATAAGCTTAACGTCTCCAAAAAACAAAATTTTGTACTTTCCCAAACCCCCCTAAATTTATTAATAACAAAAAGCTAAAGAAGTTAGACTCATAAAGTGTTAGGAACACTATTACAATAATCTTTTTTGGGCGCCACTTTTTTTCCCAAATTAAAAAAACGATTCCAGAAAATTTTCAGCTTTCTAATTAAAAAAATTCCTAATATAAAAACCCCGTAAACATTCATCATGCTTAACCAGTCCTACAATGACACTTCAACCCCTATGATCTTTCAGTGCAATTACTTAAACCGTTTCGCAGGCCCAAAGCGGGCTATCAAAACAGTACTTTAAAAAGCAAACCCTTTAAAAACTCAAAATACCTGAATTTAAAATATTGCCCCTTTCTTTTAAATTGAATAAATAAACAATAATGATTACAGAATTAGAACCAATACCCCCTCAAAAATATCTGCAAGTTTTCCAAACAATCAATCAAAAAACAACAACATAAACTACCGAAACCCGAAACTCTTTCAAAAGTAGCTTTGTTTACTCTGTGGAACCTTTGGAATTTTAGCCAAAATATGTTAAACAAAAAAAGCATTAATTTTTTTAAAAATTGTTAAAAACCCTTCTAAATTTTAAAAAATGAAAAAAAATTTTTAAAAGTTCCCAAATATCAGTCTAGCAAATCATAAAATTTTAAAACAGCAACCGTTGTTATCAAAATTGAAAACCCGCATATTTTAAAACTTTTTACTTATTTATTTCATATGTATGTACTATTTTCCCTTACACTGGATTTAATTTAAAATTTTTAAAAATTTACGGGTAAACCAACTTGCTTTTTCTTTTCTTTATTAAGACCCCGAATTTATTCCTGTGGCCTTTTTTAGTCGTGTAAATATTGCGCCCCTAATTGCGTATTTTTGTTTTTCTACTTCTTCTTTTTTCCATCTTCTTCTTCTTTCTTCTTCTTCTTCTTCTTTTTTTCTTCTTTTTTTTTCTTCTTTTTTTCCCCTTCTTGGGATCAATAAGACAATTTCTTTCCACTTTGTTGTGGATTTTTTTTTTAGCCCAGGGCTGAGTGTAAAAAAACACACTGATCTTATCCATATCCCGAAAAACAAAATTTTTTTTCGTTCGTTTGTTTCGTTCTCTCTCTCTCCCCCTCTCTCTCTCCCAAAAAGCTAGTGCCATAATTTGTCGCAATAACACACACACACACACACACACACACACACACACACACACACACACACACACACTGTGTACCAATGTGATTGTGTGTGTGTGTGTGTGAGTGTGTGTGTGTGTGTGTGTGTGTGTGTGTGTACCAATGTATTAAGGTCAGTACAACTAGGGTTAATCTGACAATAAATTGGTTTCAGTCCGTAACCAATGTGTGTGTGTGTGTGGTGTGTGTGTAGAACGGCAGCCACTCGTGATCAGTGACCACACGCAGGCCTAGTGGTCAGTCTCTATAATTAAACACAGTCGGTCACAGCACAGGCTCCCGTTTTTTTCCGATGACCCGTGTCTCATGTCCCATGCAGCGAGGATGGGTGGAGGGGGGGGGGGGGGGGGGGTGGAGAAAGAAGGGGAGGGGAGGCAGAAGGAAAGGGCTGGAGAGGGAGAGACAGAGGAGAGACAGAGGGGGAGAGAAAGAGGAGAGAGAGAGAGAGAGAGAGAGAGAGAGAGAG
>JAFLJL010000170.1:10000-12500 GCA_018398815.1 Conus ventricosus | reverse complement strand
CCTGAATTTGTTGCTTTGATATTAACGAGCCAATCCTCGACGAGGTTAGTTAAAGCAGTGTGGCATGAATGGTTTTCTCTAATCCTGATTGATTGGGATGAAGAAAATTTTGTTCTCCGAAACATGTGCATTAGATGTTTATAGACATGTTTTTCCAAGGTTTCGACAGGCCCGATAATATTGAAATAGGTCGTAATTTGATGGGTTATTTTCCCATCTCCAGATTTATAGATAGGAAAAATTTTTTTTTGGCTTGCTTAAGAATAAAAGGGAAAATACTTTTGTCAATGCAGGGGATTGTACAAATAAGTTAAAGAGTCTGTGATGATAGGAGCACATGATTTAAGAATCTTACCATCTAAATTATCAAGGCCACGTGTGCCTGTTGCTTGGTTGGTGTTAAGATGAACGTAAACGTCAAACACCGTAATAGGAGGAACGAACGTCTGATGTTATATTTTTAGAATAACAAAATTCTTTTAGTAGCTCGAGATTATTTAAATGGGAAACCTATCATTTGTTATATTTGTGGAAGAATATTAGAAAAATGGTGATTTAAATCATCAGTTGAAAGCCCTTTAATAGAGGCAGACATTTATGGAACTTCTTTTTGTGAGTATGTTAATTTAGCTTTCCAAATCGACTTACAATTTTTAGAACCTTCCAATACAAGATCTGGGAAGTATTTCTTTTTCGCTGAACGTAACTTTTGCCGTAACTTTATTTCGTTGTTTTTTGAAATCTTGAAATTGTTTTGCTTTTAACAGCATGTCTCTTTCACCACGCATCTTGGATGACATCAGTCAACCCAAAGGGAGCTTGGGGGAAGTTTTACCTTTTTGTTATAAAGGGAGATGTTTGTCATAGATATAAGTAAACGACTTGTGCCAGAATTGAAATGCTCATCAGGATCAGTGAACTGATACACGTTTGGAAAAGATGAATGAGCTAAGTCGAAAAGAAATGCGTCTTTATCAAAGTGAGCAAAAGATCATAGGTAATAACTTTGTGCCAGGGTTGGGAATTTTTGTGCCTTTCCTGAACCAAGTAAGGGAAACAGGAAGGTGATCACTGCAGCCACAATGTGGAGAACACACTTCTACAATGTTTTGTTGTGTGTTTCTATAAATGTGATCAATCATGTTTTTAAAAGCGGAGTAATTCTAGTGGGCGTTTCAATTAATTGATGAAGTCCAAAATTCTCAACTGTTTGGATCCATCGATGATTGGGCTTTAAAAGATCAATGTTAAAATCACCGAGAAGGATGATTTTATTGTCATTTAGTGTTAATCTTCAAGCATACATTAAATTTGTTGACCCATTCTATATGTTCGGCGGGGTTTCGTAAATGAATCCAATGAAAATGGGTTGTTTTTTTTTTAGATTGATTTCGACCCCTATACATTCTACATGTGTTTTTCAAATGATATGATACATTATACGTAACAGACTGACTGAATATAGGATTAAACCAGTTTGTTTTTGGGAGAATGGGATCAAGTCTCACGGTGTTGTAACCTGGAATAGATACGTCTGCATCAGATATATTCTTCGATAAACGTGATTCGGCACAACAAAATACGTGAAACTGTCGGCCTGAGTTATATATAATGGACGATTTAAATGATCTAATTTGTTGAGAACATGGTTGATATTTAAAAAACCCCAAATCGGAGGCCGTCCCTAGAAGCCACGCATTCACCGGGGCATTACGACTGAGTGGGGATCACAGCCCAAATGATACAGGTTGCAGCTTCAAGGACAACTAGTATCTGAATTCAGCCAGCGCAAATGGAAACACTGCAATGTATGCAACTAACCCGAGAATCTTGATAGGAATGCGCGAAAAGGAAGATAGCAATGTAACACAAAAACTGGGCGCACAGTTGCAAGACACAATTTGACTCACAGACAAAAGGGGATGAAGAGGAAAAAAAAAAAATCCAAAAACAAAAAAAAAAAAAATGAAAATCAAATTATCAATAGCAACCTCACTAATTACCAAAAGCAAGCAATCATGCTAGAGCACGTAAACAAAATCAAGAAAATAAGGAATGATACAAATATGCTATCAAATATCTGAAAATATCTACAAATCTAAACCCACGTGTTTAGGTATACACTGAAATCAAAATAGCCGCCTTTAAGTTACAGTTTGCAAATGTAATGCATTATGTCCCAAAGGTACGGCAAATCTGCAGCAAAAAACGCACTAATGTTCTCCCCTCATACATACCACGCATATATACCAACATGCAAACATAGACGTATATTATGCTCTGACATAAAGGGTTAGAAGCCTGAATTATGCATGATTCTATCTTTGAATGTTCTGCTCAGATTTAACATGTGAGACGTCATCATGTTTAATAAGTAAAGGTATGATTGATATTTTGAGGAGTAACTGCCCGTGTATTCAGTACTGTATTGATTCTGGGGGTGAATAGGAAAACACTGGGTTTCTTTGACACAATGTGGGGAACTGGATTCCCCCCCCAG
>JAFLJL010000169.1:12500-14019 GCA_018398815.1 Conus ventricosus | reverse complement strand
TATCAAGATGGATTAAAGTGTTGTGGACAGGAACAAAAGAAAAAAAGAAAGGAAGAAAAATAAACCACAATCACTATCTACCTTGCGAGTGTGTCATTTTCGTACTTCTAAAACAGGAGGCATCAATTAGCAGGGAAACCCACTCTGAAACTTCAGATTCTGAAGCTACGTACTGAAAATAGATGTAATAAGAAATCACTGCATCCCACAATCCTTTTTTTTCTCTTTTGTTTCATTTGAGGCATGACAGATATGACTGCGTCTACCATAGACTGCGTCTACCATAAATTATGACAGAAAATCACTGTGTTTACCATCTTTTTTTAATTTTTTTTTTTTACTTTATTTCATTTATCTATTCATTTATTTTGTGTTGTTTCATCTTCCATGTGACCCCAGCAACACCACTCCCATCCTGTTTGTTCTGGCTCTTTCTTTTCCACAGCCACATCCAGGTTTGCAGCCACAGCACTGGCGGTAGACGAAGTCCATGTCAAGTCACCATGAGGCCACTCACAGGAGAAGACCCAGCAGCATGGCTTCCGCGTTACTTACCTCTGTTCAGTGGCATGTGCTCTGCGCTAACAAATGCAAGGCAACATCTACCCAGGCCCCTACTGGCAGCGATGTTTGTGGAACAGTGTGAGCGAGCAGCCCTCTTTGGAAGGATGCCATGACAGCCAGTTGTACCGATGGCAATTGCAGTGAATCTGCTGAGCTCAGCATGACCATGGAGAGGGAGAATTGTGTTCATAATTTTGTTTCTTTGAGAGGAAAAAGAGCCGTTTAAAAAAAACAACAAAAAAAAAACACCCCAGACAGACAGAAAGTGACGGGTTTGTTTTTGCTCCATTTGGCTGCGCTCGTGTCACAGGAGTCGTGGCTCATGTCACACTCAGATGGTGAACACTCTGTACGGCCAGACAAATGCAATTGAATCTTAATTACCAATCAAACCCAGACACTTTCCAGCGGTCATCAAGAGGAAGATGCAGCTTAACGATCAGACAAGAAATGGAGTTTCAGTAAACAAACCAACAAAAACCAAGTCAGACACACACACAAAAGGAGTTTCAGTAAACAAACCAACAAAAACCAAGTCAGACACACACAAAAGGAGTTTCAGTAAACAAACCAACAAAAACCAAGTCAGACACACACAAAAGGAGTTTCAGTAAACAAACCAACAAAAACCAAGTCAGACACACACAAAAGGAGTTTCAGTAAACAAACCAACAAAAACCAAGTCAGACACACACAAAAGCGAGACAGACATGAAATGTTAAATGATAAAAAAAAAACCCTGTAAGGGCAAATGAAAAATAACTATAAAAAGAAGCATAAATTTGTGATTAATGCATTGTACCTGTTGCCTGTCTGAACACTGCTACCGCTGAGGGGAAAACAAACCAACGGCAGACAGTATCACCCCATACCAGCTACCATGGTGCAATGTGTTTCTTTTTTTTAATTCCCCTTTCTTCTTCTACCATGCTCCTCTCACAGACTTTCTTTCCAG
>JAFLJL010000169.1:0-7500 GCA_018398815.1 Conus ventricosus | reverse complement strand
AAAAGAAAAAGAAAAAAAGGGGATTTGGCACCCTAAACTTTTATGGGGGAAAAAAAAGGATAGAGAAACCCAAAACTGGTTTGAGAGGAGAAAGAAAGTTTTTGCCCCTGGATAGAGAGGGAAAGAAAGATTAGTCGCTGGTTAGAGAGGGGGAAAGACAGGTTGGCTCAGATACCTTAAAAAAGAGAGAGATGTAGCTGAAAGAAAAAGGAAAGACGGGTTCAGTTTGCTAAAAAAGAGAGAGATACCTGATAAAGAAAAAAGGGGAAAAAGGACTTGCTCAATTAGCTAAAGAGGAAAGAGAAATAGTTCAGAGAAAAAAGGAAAGTTTGGGCTAGTTCGGCTGTTAAAAAAACAAGGGAAAGAGAGTTAATGCGTTTAAATTTTTAAAAAGAAGCTCATAGAAAAACAGGAAAGGGGAGAGGGGGAAATTCGGCTGTTAAAAAAAGAACAAAGCTAAAACTTGAATTAGAGGAGAGAAGATTAAGTTTTCTCCCGAAGGTAATAAATGAGCAGGGTGATCAGAACAAGGGTTTTCTAAAGTCTGGTACTAAAGCAGTCTTTTATCCTAAGATCCCTTTTTTTAAATTTGAATCAAAGGGATGATATTGGACTCATACCTATTTTTTTTTTAAAACATTTGTGGAATGTGAAATGGGATAAAAAGGAGTGGGGTATGTTCTTGGGGTTTGTACATTTACAAGGCAGTGCGTTGTTTTTGTATCATCTCTGTGTCCCAAGTGGGTCCTGTAAAAATATAAAGAACTAAGAAAAGCTTTGCTTGCAAAGTTTCAGTGTACAAAAGAGGGGTTCAAAAATTTTAAGTTTAAAAATTTTAAAAACCCGAGAAAGATGAATCTTTTGTGTCATACGCCACTGTTTCAAAAATTTTTTTTAAATCGTTGGGTGGAATTTTCGTTTTAAATTTGTCATTTAAATTTGTCTTCGTGATTTGCTATTATGTAAACCCAAATTTTGTTTTTGGGGGACCAAAAAATTTGGAAGTTTTTCTACGTGAACGTTTTTTTAAAATTTTTGTCCCTAAACTTTTAGAACCCGGCAGAAAGCTACCGTTTGGTAATCCAAAAAAGGTGTATGTCCCCGGGGGAAAAAAGTTTGATTTGGCCCATGTCTATTAAAAATGGAAAAAAATTGGGAAAACAAAGCGGGGTTAAAAGCAGGTTTTTCCCCTTTCCCCAACCCTTCCCATTCCAAAACCCACAGCCCCCAGTACCCTCGTGCTAAAAAACAGCTTTTTTCTGTCGTGGTTGGCCCAATATTTGGTTCAGAAGGGCCGTGGGGGGTCGCAGAGGAAATTTGGGCGGGTTTGTACTCGCAAGGATTTGTGAGGGTGTTTTGAATGTTGGGGGTAGAGGGCATTACCGAGGGAAAGTTTCAACATTTCAGAGAAGGTCACGTTTTCAATCCCAAAAAAGCACAAAGAAGTTGGCATTTTTTCTTTTGGCCCTTGCCCGGGGTTCTGTGGATGCAGAAAGGGGCTGTGTTTTCGGTTTACTTCAGAGTCTGGTTCCCTTTTTCCCCTTTGTGATGGAAAGGAATGGGTTTTTGGGGGTAAATTCCCAGTGGTTCTGGTGCAAAAACTGCCCGGGGTTAGGGGGTCATTGTTGTCCCCGATCTGTATTTTGGGAAAGACGCGAAAGTGGTTACTTTTGGTGGAAATATGAGGAGTTTCATGTCGCCCCTTTGGGGGGGATCAGTGTTTTTTAAAGGGTTTTTGTTTTGCTGTGTCCCTAGATTTAGCCCATCGCCAGAAATTAAATTTTTGGGGAAAATTTCAGGTGTTACTCCTTTTCAGGTCTTTCATGAATGATAGTCCTCCGATTGCAGCTGTGTGGAAACAAGGCGCCCGAAAAAGGCAGGAACAGAAGGGAAAAGGCTGATTAGACTTCCAGTGTCGGTTTTTGTTTGTCAAAAAGGGAATTGATAGTTTGCAGGAAAAAGTTTTTTCAAATTTGGCTAAGTTCCCCAAAAAATTTGGGTTTAGTTTTTTTGGCGAGTGTATTTAAAAAAAAACAGAGTTCATGTTCGTTTGTGAAGGAAAAAAGTGTTTGTTTGTTAAATTTTTCCAAGGGGGGGATACACACTTTTCACAGATTTTGGTTCCCAAAAGGGGTTTGAAGAAGGTTTCTGTTTTCAGCTCATGATGCTTTACTTGCAGGGGATTGTGGTGTAAAGGGAAAAATTGGCTAGAGTTCGGAATTTGTTTCTGGTGGCCAGGGGTAGTGAGGTTTTCAAGACTTTTTGAAAGGAAAAATGTGGGAAAATTTTTTCAAAAAATGTTTCAAAAAGGGGGTAATCCTGATGTTGTTGTTCAGATGCCCAAAATTAGAAAAGGCCTTTTACAGAGTAGCGTAGCATGTTGGGGGCCCTTTTTTTCCACCTTCAGAGGGGAAAACACAGGGGATTTGGTTTAATGGGTTTTTTATGTGGCTAAACGTTTTTTGGGCTATTCCCTCAAAACGATTTATTCGATTACTGTAGCAGAAAAATTGTTTCACAGTTTTTGTTGTCTGGGGGTTTTTCCAAATTGAACTGTCAGATAATGGGTTTGCCCGTTCACTTCGGGAAAGTTCAAAGAGTTTTTTAGATTACTTTCCCTCAAAGGTGTTCATTTTTTCTCCCTTTTCTTGCTCAGTCAAATGGTGTGGGAGAAAGATTCAAAAGGCTTTTTAAGCCCAAGATAAAGGGGATGGTTTTTAAAAGGGAATGTCAGACAGTGGCACAGGCAGGTTGCCCCCACTTTGTTGGGTTGTCGTGAACTTCCCAAAAGATTTACAGGTTTTTCAACCCTTTTTAGTTATTTTTTTGGTGCAGGGCTGGGTCCCCTAGATTTTCTAGCTGAAAGATACTGGAAAGCGAAAATGTTTGGGGGGAAGCAAAGAATGTGTGCGAATTTTGTGTGTGATTTGAGAAACAAAATGTGATATGTGCCAGATTGCTCATGACTTGTTGAAAGACTGCCAAAAATACAGAAAAAAGTACCTGACAAAAGTTTCGTGTTTGTTTGTTTAAGTGTCTGACGGGAAATACTTTTTATTTCTTTTTACAACTAGAAAAAAACTGTTGATGAAATGGAAAGGTCCTACAAGTTTTTAGAAGTTCTTGGGCTTTGCTATGTTCCCCTTTAAGGGGTGGCAAAGGAGAATTTTGCAACCAAATTTCTGAAAAAACTTTCACAGGCCCAGAAGGTTTGAATGTGTTGTTTGGGGTGAAAAAAAAGGGGGGTTTGGGGGAAAAACCATTTTTAGGACATTTTTACCTTTATACGTTTGTTCCTCCCAAAATTGAATGTTTTAAACTGAAAAGGTTTGAACCCGGGGTGTTTACGGTCACAGAGTGAAAAGTTCCGTGAAAAGGTTTAGTAGCCGGGTTTTTCCTTCAGTTGACAAAGTGACAGGAGATGATGAGTTCTTCATCCCGCGCTTTCGTGGTCGAAAACTTTGCCCAGGGAAACCGTTTCAGTACTTTTTCGGGGAGAGGTGGGTGGCTATTTTTATGGGTTTATTTGAAGTAGGTAGATTCTCTGGGGGAAAAGGGCATTTGTTCTCCAGACAGATCATGCCCTTTGGGCTTACCTCCCAAACTTGTGTTTTCAGAAATGCAAAGGGTTTTTTAGGGGGGGACCCTGTCATTGAAGGGGGACAGGTTCATGGGTTTCTCCCCCCTTTTGGGACTGCCTAAACTGTTTTTAAAATTTTTTCCAGCCGTTGAGAAAAAAGAAAATTTGATGGGTTTTTGGGGTTTTTTTTTTTTTGTGATCATGTTTGAAAAATGACCTGTTTGTTTTACTATTAGTAAAATGTTTTGCATGATTTATTTTTTGTTGGTGTTCGGATCCGTCAAAGTTTTTCTTGCTCCTCAAAAAGTCAATTTCTTTTTTTTTATTTTTGTTGTTTTTGATGAAGGGGTGGAAAAATTTGAAAAGGGGTTTTTTAAAAATCATGTTTTTTATGATAAATTTTTCCCGGTAGTGAATTTAAAAATAGAATTTTGTCTGGGGGGATATTTGTCAGTTTTGAGATGTGTAAATTGGTTATCCTTTTGGGTTTAAAAATCGCTTGTGCGCTCCTTTTTTTTTAAGGGGGGGGGGACTGTAAAGAAAAAATTTTTTAAAATTTTTTTTAGGTTTTTTTTTTAATTGTGTTTAGTATAGAAAAGAGGTGCAAATTTTTTTTTATTTTCCCGTGTTAAGTGCAACCCAAATGGTATAAAAAATTTGTTTTGCTGTTTTAAAACATGGGTCTTTGCCCGTGCCCCAGGTTTTTTGAGGGGGATGCATGGGTTCTCGTTTTTGGTTTTTTTTAACGGGTTTAGCTTGAAGTTGTATTTGAGGTCGGTCGAAAGTTTAGCTGTCTGCTGTGACAGACCGAGAGGGGAGAGAGCGTGGAGCTAGTAAGGGCCTGGGAGAGGGGAGGCCCCGGGGAAGTTGAAGACTTTGGGGTCTGTTAAATTTTAATATTTTATTTTCTTTACAAAATTGTTTTTTTTTATGGTTTTTTGTTTTGTATTAAGATGAATATGTTTGACCAAATTTTTTAAAAAATTTTTTTTCCCTTTTTTTATAGATTTGAGTTTGGGTTTGAGGGGGTGAGGAGACAAGCTTTTTGTTTATATAATATTTTTAAAAATGTTGTTTGTTTGTTTTAATGAAAGGAAATTTAAAATTATTTATTTTTTTTATCTCAAAGGGAAATTTGGGGGGGGGAGAGAAGGGAAAGGTGGTTAGTTTTTCAGGGGGGAGACGAAGTGATAGTTTAAAATTAAATTTTTTAAGTTTTTAGGAAATGGGATGGTAATGGTGGTGTTCCCAGATTTTTTTTTGTAGAGGTGGCATGCTCCGTTTCGGGGGTGAAGAAGCTGGAGGGCTCCCCCGCCCTAGGCGTTTTTGGGGTGCGCCCGGTTTTTTGAAGAAATTTCGGGGGACCCGGGTTTTGGGAATACGGGTGGACCGGTTTTTGAAGACATACAGAGGGGGGCCGGTTGTGAAAAAAAACAGAGGGAAAGGGCCGGGTACGTTTGTCTAGTCTTTTGGGCCGACCCGGTTTTGGGGGGGTTACGGGCGTCCCTGGTGAAACAGGGGGGAAGGGGGAGAGGCGAGAGGGGAAAAACTTGGGAGAAACTTTCGGTTGGGGTTTTTTAAGTGAGTGAAAAAAACCCGTTGAGGGTATCCCCCCCTTCTTTTTGTTCTACACTTCGGAATTTGAGGTAGAAATTTTTTTAGTAATTTAATTTAAAAAAAAAGGGGGGTATTTTTTTCAAAATCCAAGTGTTTTATCCCTGGGGTAAGAAGCGTATGGAGTAAGATTGTGTGTGATGTGAGATATTTATTTCTGTCTCGTCTGTGCTTTACACAGAGGAGACACAGAGATCCGACAGAGGCAAAGGTCTGCATGCACGTGCCTTTCCCCCAGTGACAGAGGAGACAGAGAGAGAGAGATCAGACAGAGACAAAGGCCTGCATGCACGTGCCTTTCCCCCAGTGACAGAGGTGACACAGAGAGATCAGACAGAGGCAAAGTTCTGCATGCACGTGCCTTTTCCCCAGTGACAGAGGAGACACAGAGAGATCAGGCAGAGGCAAAGGTCTGCATGCACGTGCCTTTCCCCCAGTGACAGAGGAGGTAACACAGTGATCAGACAGAGGCAAAGGTCTGCATGCACGTGCCTTTCCCCCAGTGACAGAGGTGACACAGAGACAGAGGCAAAGGTCTGCATGCACGTGCCTTTCCCTCAGTGACAGAGGTGGCACAGAGACAGAGGCAAAGGTCTGCATGCACGTGCCTTTCCCCCAGTGACAGAGGTGGCACAGAGACAGAGGCAAAGGTCTGCATGCACGTGCCTTTCCCCCAGTGACAGAGGAGACACAGAGAGATCAGACAGAGGCAAAGGCATGCATGCACGTGCCTTTCCCCCAGTGACAGAGCAGGTACACACAGAGATCAGACAGAGGTAAAGGCATGCATGCACGTGCCTTTCCCCCAGTGACAGAGGAGACACAGAGAGATCAGACAGAGGCAAAGGCATGCATGCACGTGCCTTTCCCCCAGTGACAGAGGAGACACAGAGAGAGAGTGAGATCAGACAGAGACAAAGGCCTGCATGCACGTGCCTTTCCCCCAGTGACAGAGGTGACACAGAGAGATCAGACAAAGGCAAAGTTCTGCATGCACGTGCCTTTCCCCCAGTGACAGAGGAGACACAGAGAGATCAGGCAGAGGCAAAGGTCTGCATGCACGTGCCTTTCCCCCAGTGACAGAGGAGACACGGAGAGTTCAGACAGAGGCAAAGGCATGCATGCACGTGCCTTTCCCCCAGTGACAGAGGTGACACAGAGAGATCAGACAGAGGCAAAGTTCTGCATGCACGTGCCTTTCCCCCAGTGACAGAGGAGACACAGAGAGATTAGGCAGAGGCAAAGGTCTGCATGCACGTGCCTTCCCCCAGTGACAGAGGAGTACACAGAGAGATCAGACAGAGGCAAAGGTCTGCATGCACGTGCCTTTCCCCCAGTGACAGAGGTGACACAGAGACAGAGGCAAAGGTCTGCATGCACGTGCCTTTCCCCCAGTGACAGAGGTGGCACAGAGACAGAGGCAAAGGTCTGCATGCACGTGTCTTTCCCCCAGTGACAGAGGTGGCACAGAGACAGAGGCAAAGGTCTGCATGCACGTGCCTTTCCCCCAGTGACAGAGGAGACACAGTGAGATCAGACAGAGGCAAAGGCATGCATGCACGTGCCTTTCCCCCAGTGACAGAGGAGGTACACAGAGAGATCAGACAGAGGTAAAGGCATGCATGCACGTGCCTTTCCCCCAGTGACAGAGGAGACACAGAAAGATCAGACAGAGGCAAAGGCATGCATGCACGTGCCTTTCCCCCAGTGACAGAGGTGACACAGAGAGATCAGACAGAGGTAAAGGCCTGCATGCACGTGCCTTTCCCCCAGTGACAGAGGTGGCACAGAGAGAGAGATCAGACAGAGGCAAAGGTCGCATGCACGTGCCCTTTCCCCCAGTGACAGGAGGTACACAAAGAGATCAGACAGAGGTAAAGGTCTGCATGCACGTGCCTTTCCCCCAGTGACAGAGGTGGTACAGAGAGAGAGATCAGACAGAGGCAAAGGTCTGCATGCACGTGCCTTTCCCCCAGTGACAGAGGTGACACAGAGAGATCAGACAGAGGCAAAGTTCTGCATGCACGTGCCTTTCCCCCAGTGACAGAGGAGACACAGAGAGATCAGACAGAGACAAAGGTCTGCATGCACGTGCCTTTCCCCCAGTGACAGAGGAGGTACACAGAGAGATCAGACAGAGCAAAGGCCTGCATGCACGTGCCTTTCGCCCAGTGACAGAGGAGACACAGACGAAGCGTCAAAACGCCACACTCACCAACACAGCAGCGTACAGCGCCCAGAGAAGTGATTCCAACCACGTGATCTTGTCTCGCTTCTGAGCTTGGCCCACAGATTGTCACATACAC
>JAFLJL010000168.1:12500-15000 GCA_018398815.1 Conus ventricosus | reverse complement strand
TCTCTCCCTCTCTCTCGCTCTAGAGCTCTCTCTCTCCATTTCTCTCTCCCTCTCTCTCCCTCTAGAGTCTTTTCTCTCTCCATTTCTCTCTCCCTCTCTCTCCCTCTAGAGCTCCTCTCTCTCTCCATTTCTCTCTCCCTCTCTCTCCTCTCGAGCTCTCTCTCTCCATTTCTCTCTCCCTCTCTCTCCCTAAGAGCTCTCTCTCTCCATTTCTCTCTCCCTCTCATCTCCTCTAGAGCTCTCTCTCTCTCTCCTCCATTTCTCTCTCCCTCTCTCTCCCTCTAGAGCCTCTCTCTCCATTTCTCTCTCCCTCTCTCTCCCTCTAGAGCTCTCTCTCTCTCCATTTCTCTCTCCCTCTCTCTCCCTCTAGAGCTCTCTCTCTCCATTTTCTCTCTCCCTCTCTCTCCCTCTAGAGCTCTCTCTCTCTCCATTTCTCTCTCCTCTCTCTCTCCTCTAGAGCTCTCTCTCTCTCCATTTCTCTCTCCCTCTCTCTCCCTCTAGAGCTCTCTCTCTCTCCATTTCTCTCTCCCTCTCTCTCCCTCTAGAGCTCTCTCTCTCTCCATTTCTCTCTCCCTCTCTTCCCTCTAGAGCTCTCATCTCTCCATTTCTCTCTCCCTCTCTCTCCTCTAGAGCTCTCTCTCTCTCCATTTCTCTCTCCCTCTCTCTCCCTCTAGAGCTCTCTCTCTCTCCATTTCTCTCTCCTCTCTCTCCCTCTAGAGCCTCTCTCTCCATTTCTCTCTCCCTCTCTCTCCTTCAGAGCTCTCTCTCTCTCCATTTCTCTCTCCCTCTCTCTCCCTTAGAGCTCTCTCTCTCTCCATTTCTCTCTCCCTCTCTCTCCCTCTAGAGCTCTCTCTCTCTCCATTTCTCTCTCCCTCTCTCTCGCTCTAGAGCTCTCTCTCTCCATTTCTCTCTCCCTCTCTCTCGCTCTAGAGCTCTCTCTCTCTCCATTTCTCTCTCCCTCTCTCTCCCTCTAGAGCTCTCTCTCTCTCCATTTCTCTCTCCCTCTCTCTCCCTCTAGAGCTCTCTCTCTCTCCATTTCTCTCTCCCTCTCTCTCCCTCTAGAGCTCTCTCTCTCTCCATTTCTCTCTCCCTCTCTGTCCCTCTAGAGCTCTCTCTCTCTCCATTTCTTCTCCCTCTCTCTCCCCTCTAGAGCTGTCTCTCTCCATTTCCATTTCTCTCCATGAGTGTGTCCAGGAACGAGATCTTCCCTTCTGAAACTGAAGCAGAAGGGAAGATCCAGTTCCTGGACACACTCATCCCCGAACCGTGACGACAGGGTGGAGACCACCGTTTATAGGAAACCCACCCACACTGACCATATCTGAACTTTCACTGTAACCACCCCCTCCAGCACAAGAGATCTGTTGTCGACACCCTCATGCACAGACCTCTGTACTGTGTTCCACTAAAGAGGAAGAGCTGAAAGAAGAACACATCAAGACTGCCCTTTCTGCTAATGGATACCCTGCATGGATGTGGGACAACCCTCGAGTTCGCTACCCTTCTTCTACAGATACAGACACTGTGAAAGTGGGGATCCCATACATTAAAGGAGTTTCAGAGCGTCTAGCCAGGACCTTCCAACAACATGGATGCAAAGTGTTCCACAAACCCACCAACTCCCTACGCCAGCAACTGACCCATGTCAAAGACAAAACGGACCCCCTCAAGCAGTGTGGTGTAGTGTACCAGGTAGGGTGTCAAGACTGTGCCCATACCTACATTGACGAGACAGCAAGACCACTCACCACCCGTCTACAAGAAACCAAAACCGATCTACTTCTGCCATACACGAACATCTACAAGCCACAGGCCACAGTTTCAGCCCCCAAGAAACCAAGATCTTATCTATTGAGCCTTCCTCACAAAAAGAAAAGTTAAAGAAGCCATTGAAATCAAGACCAGACGCCCCAGCCTGAACAGAGATCAAGGCTTTGAACTCCCCCCATCTACAATCAGATCCTGACAACCGCTCACCCCACACAACAGTCGTCCCACCAGGCCTCGCTGCCACAACAGCAACAGTGAGCTGAAGAAAACAGGGCGACCCTGTCGAAATATTCTCCAAGTAAGGTTTTGATTCTGAGTCTGTAACTACTTTTCTAATGTTGAATCCAGAATCCAAAAACACATATTCTTATTCATTGATAAGTACTGTAAAATAGAGAGGCATTCATCAATGCTATAAAGTAGAGAAGTATTGGTAAATGCTATAAAGTAGAGAAGTGTTGGTAAATGCTATAAAGTAGAGAAGTATTGGTAAATGCTATGAAGTAAAGAAGCATGGATAAATATTGTAAAGTAGAGAAACAATCATAAAGGCTATTAAGTAGAGAAGCATTGATGAATACTGTAAAGTGGAGAAGTATTGATAAATACTCTAAAGTGGAGAAGTATTGATAAATACTGTAAATTAGAGAAGCATTGATAAATACTGTAAACTGGAAAAGCATTGATAAATACTATAAAGTAGAGAAGTATTGATAAATACTATAAAGTG
>JAFLJL010000167.1:45000-69590 GCA_018398815.1 Conus ventricosus | reverse complement strand
GTTTGAGTCTGTTCTTGGAAAGGTCCAGTATGAGTATTTCCCCAGTCTCTAGGAGTCTTAGCAGTGTTGGCCTTGAGATTATTCCAATGGGTTTTTTTCTTTTCTTTTTCTCTCTGTCGAGAACTGCCGTGGGTGCCACTAGGAGAGGCTGGGTGTGGGTGTGAATGCAGGACAGCCAGGCCTGAATCCCGTCAAGGGCCGGAATGGACAGGCTTTGGGACTCACGTGGCCACACGGAATGGACAGGCTTTGGGACTCACGTGGCCACACGGAATGGACAGGCTTTGGACTCACGTGGCCACACGGAATGGACAGGCTTTGGGACTCGCGTGGCTACACGGAATGGACCGGCTTTGGGACTCACGTGGCCACACGGAATAAACAGGCTTTGGGACTCGTGTGGCCACACAGAATGGACAGGCTTTGGGACTCGTGTGGCCACACGGAATGGACCGGCTTTGGGACTCGTGTGGCCACACGGAATAAACAGGCTTTGGGACTCGTGTTGCCACACGGAATGGACAGGCTTTGGGACTCGTGTGGCCACATGGAATGGACAGGCTTTGGGACTCGTGTGGCCACACGGAATGGACAGGCTTTGGGACTCGTGTGGCCACACGGAATTGACAGGCTTTGGGACTCGTGTGGCCACACGGAATGGACAGGCTTTGGGACTCACGTGCCCACACGGAATGGACAGGCTTTAGGACTCGTGTGGCCACACGGAATGGACAGGCTTTGGGACTCGTGTGGCCACACGGAATGGACAGGCTTTGGACTCGTGTGGCCACACCGAGATCATGGACATACATGGGATGCGAACCAGAAAGCCAGATCACGTGGTTGGTTCCTTTCAGTTGTGTTGCCAGGGTTGGCTAGGCTGGTGGTGGCTCCGTTCGTTGGGTGGGTTTGTCAAGGTCTTCAGTTGGTTGGTTGGTTGGTTGGCTGGCTGGCTGGCTGGCAGACTGTGGTTCCGAAAAGTTACTCTGTGGAGAACGTGGACTTTGTACGCTGTCTGTGGGTGGGAGGGGGGAAGGAAATGGGGAGGGGGAGGGGGGGTTGATAGGAAAAGGGGCTGGGGCAGAGCATGGATCTGCTCTCTCTCTCTCTCTCTCTCTCTCTCTCTCTCTCTCTCTCTCTCTCTCTCTCTCTCTCTCTCTCTCTCTCTCTCCTCTCTCTCTCTCTCTCTCTCTCCTATCTATCTCTGTGTGTCTCTCTCTTCTGGTCTCGTCTGTCTGTCTCTTCTGTCTCTCTTTCTCTCCTCTCTCTTCTGTCCTCTCTCTCTTCTCTCACTCTCTCTCTCTCTTCTTCTCATTCACTCTCTCTCTCTCTCTCTCTCTCTCTCTCTCTCTCTCTCTCTCTTCTGTCTCTCTGTCTGTCTCTTGTCTGTCTCGTCTGTCTTCTCTCTCTCTCCTCTCTCTCTCTCTCTCTCTCTCTCTCTCTCTCTTCTCTCTTTGTTGCTGATGATATGATTTTATGTCGGAAACTGTGGTTGGCTTTCACAACCCAGCTGAATACTCTTTACAAACTCTGCTCCAGATACAGTGAAAGTCAACCTGGAAAAATCTAGCATAGTAATCTTCAGGAAAGGTGGATTAGCAAGTTACTGAGAGATGGTTTACAACAATATAAAAATGAACGTAGTAAATTCTTATCGATATTTAGGCATACTATTTTCTACTAAATTGAGTTTTAAGCATGCATGCCAAGATTTGGCATGTAAAGGGAAACGAGGTTGCCATTAGCATTATTTGCAAGTTGTATCAACTAAATATAACTCCTTAGGAAATGTTCTTGAAACTTTTTGATTCTCAGATTCAACCCATTCTTCTATATGGTGCTGAGATTTGGGGGTTTAGAAGATGCTTCGTCTGTTATTGAAAGTGTTCATTTGTTTGTATTAAAAAAAATATCTAGGGGTTGGTATTAAAAACACCAAACGACCTTGTGTATGGCGATCTAAGTCGATTCCCATTAACGATTAATTCTAGTGTTTCTTGTGTTAGGTATTGGCTAAAACTGACTCGAATGGATGAACATAGATTGCCATCTAAAGCGTATAAAATGGTGCTGAGTTTGGCCAATAGAGGAAAAAATCAATTGGGCTTCAAGAGTGCGCGATGTTTTAAATAGTTATGGCCTCTCCTATGCATGGGAATATCAAGGCGTAGGGTGCATTAATTCCTTTATAAGTGTTTAAACAAAGACTAGTTGACTGCAGGTGGCAGACTTGGAATTATCATTTGTATAATAGCGATAGATTTATTAGACTACAGGAAATTTAAGGCATCGCATGATCTTGAACCATACTTACTTCTAGGTTTGGACAGATTTGTTCGATATATTCTGACAAGATTTAGATTTGGAATGTCCGATTTGTCAGTGCATTGTTCAGATATAAAGAAATGATGAACGTGGAACAAAATGTCCGTTGTGTAGATCTGCTACTGATGATGAGATTCATTTTGTTTTTTTGTTGCCCTGTGTTTGGTGATTTGAGACACAGTTTAATCAATCCAAAATATTATAACAATCCAGTGACTTCAGATTAACTTACTTCTAGCATCACGAAACGAACAGATCATTAGAAACTTTGCTATAATATCTTTATAAAGCCTTCAAGAGAAGAGAAATTATTCTGTCTTGAACTATTGAATTTGCTGTGTCCCTTGTAGGCAATTTCAGTACATGATATTCGTGCACAAACTAGTGTAATGTTCTTTTGATTTTCTCTTTGTTTCCTCTGTAAATTGGTGAAACGTAACCATGTGGTCTTTGATTTAGTCTTGAAGTAGATGATGAATTGACACTATCATGTAAATGTGTCTAGTTATATTGATCATTAATGTTCACACCCCTTCAAATGGGGCTTTGGCCTTCCTGCATAAAATTCTTGTTCTGTTTGTTCTCTCTCTCTCTCCTCTCTCTCTCCTCTCTTCTCTCTCTCTCTCTCTCTCTCTCTCTCTCTCTCTCTCTCTCTCTCTCTCTCTCTCTCTCTCTCCACGTTTGTTAGAGCCACCCCTCTATAGTTGTCTGGGTTATTTGTGTCTCCCTTTTATGAATTGGTATGATTATAGATTTAGACCATTCTCTGGGGAACATTCCACTATCAAAAATAGCATTGAGTAGTTCAACCAGAAAGTCCACTACCACTGCGCTTGAATGTTTAAACATGGTAAGTAAAATTTACACAAATATTTTAAATAAACGACTGACTAAATGGGTAGAAACCGAAGAAAAACGATAATAGAAGAACAAGCAGGTTTTAGGAAAGACTATAGCACGATAGATCACATCTTTACTTTATACGCACTTGTCCAGAAGTATCTACTCCGAAATGCTAAATTATATGTAGCCTTTGTTGACTTTAGAAAAGCCTTCGATTCAGTGAACAGGAACATTCTTTGGAATATTTTGAGAAATAATGGCATTAAGGAAAATGTATAAGGCACTTAGAGGAGTGTACGATTCTGTAGTGGCTTGCGTACGTGATAAGGGTAAATTATCAGATTACTTTGACTGTCCGCGTGGTGTAAAGCAGGGATGCTTACTAATGCCCTCAGCTTTTCTCATTTTTCATCAACGAATTAGCGATAGAGATCAACAAACGAGGCAGACACGGTATTCAAATGATACCAGATGCTATTGAAATCTTCCTGATGTTGTTTGCAGATGATGTTGTTTTGCTTTCTGATACGATAATTGGTTTACAAAACCAGTTGACAGCATTAAAAGGAGAAGCAGATCGGTTGCAATTGTTGTTAATCTGGAAAAAAAAATATTATGATTTTTAGAATGGGGGGTCATCTTTCTGGACACGAAAAATGGTGGTACGGTAACACAGAAAGTAAAAGTGACAAACAGTTATAAATACCTCGGTCTGATATTCACAACCAAGCTCAGTCTTAATGCAGGTTTGACAGAAATGTGTAGAAAAGAAAGAGAGGGGTGATTGAAATTCTTAGAACATTGAGAAAATTAGATTCAGTTGAACCATCGATTTTTCTGGAAACTTTTCGACACTCAGATTAACACCCATATTAACATATGCAGCAGAGGTGTGGGGGGGTGCCGGTCAACAACGAAATAGAAAGTGTCCATACATTTGCAATCCCGCGTTCCTAAGTGTTCCCTTACATTCTTCTAACAAAATGGTTTATGCGGAAACTGGAAGGTATCCCCTATATATACATACCTATATAAAATGTATCAAATACTGGTTGAAACTGTTAAAAACTACCTTACACAAGGTTATGTAAACAGGCGTACAAAATGTTGTTACAACAGCATGAGAATGGAAAGTTTAACTGGGTATCCAATGTAAAGAAATGTTAACTGAAATGGGTTTGGCATTGTCTGGCTAAGCCAAGAAGTAGGAAACGATAAATTGTTTATCTCAGAATTTAAAGACAGATTGATCTGTATGTTTCAACAAAACTGGCACTCTCACATGGAAGGAAATGAAAAATACAGATGGTTTCTTTCATTTAACAGTAACCTGCAACCTGAAAAGTATTTATCGGTGGTAACAGATAGATGGCACAGAAAGCGCACTGGCAAGATTTCGAACAAGAACATTAGGTCTTTTTTGCCAACAAAAAATGGTTTATGCTTGATACAAAACAGTAAAGACTTGTCCAGTCTGCAAAGCAAACGCCACAGAAGATGAAAATCACTTTTTATACCATTGTGATGCTTACCGACATATTCGCGGAAAATTTAGCTTGTTTCAGGTGCCTATTGTACAAAATTGCAATCTGCTTCATACATTGACACTTGAGAACGAATCGCTGATCAAATCCTTAGCAAGTTATATTGCCGAAGCTAGTAAAATCAGAAAAAAGTCATTCCAAATTAATTTCCTCTTGTAAACATTTTTCTTGTTCTATTCAGTGTCTGGTGGTCATTGATTCTGTGACAATCAATGGTAATGTTTTACGAGATGCTGTTGTTTTGTGTTTTGCTTTTGTCCAACACAACTTTAGAACGTTGGACTTTGAGTGTGTGAGTGTGTACACAGATGTCTAAAGATTTTGACTTGTTGGGTAAATTTTGTTCAGAAATTGTTCTTTATATGGGTAATAAGTTCACGCCCCCATGTCATAACGGCTGTACAGCTATTGACATTAAAATATCATTGAGTCATTGAGTCATTGAGTCTCTCTCTCTCTCTGTCTGTCTGTCTCTTTCTCTCATTGTCTGTCTCTCACTCTCTCTCTCTCTCTCTCTCTCTCTCTCTCTCTCTCTCTCTCCTCTTCTCTCTCTCTCTGTCTCTGTCTCTGTCTTTCTCTCTCTCATCCCCTGTACCAGGTCCAGCCACCTTCTCATCTCCAGTCTCCATGCCTGTGTTGAGTCTTTATCCATGTTGTTCGTGTCGTGTCGTGTCGTGTCGTGTCACGTGTCGTGTCGTGTCGTGTCCACAACACACTCACGGCAACATCTCCAGTCTCCATGCCTGTGTTGAGGTTGAGTCTGTGTTGTTCGTGTCATAATAATATAATAATAATAATAATAAATCGAGCTTATATAGCGCTCTTCGATGAGAGAAGACTCATCCTCAGAGCGCTTTACAATACAGGAAAAATAAAAGTTTCCATTAACATTGCACAATATTGGGAAAAAGGCATCAAAACAATAGGTCACAAAGCAAGCACTAAAACAGATGCACAAGCCACATCCCCCCCCTCCCACTCTATCCCCCCCCCCCCCCCCCCCCCCCCCCCCACACACACACACACACCGCCACCCCACACACACGACATTATATGAACAACGCTCAACAAGAATTTGGGAATAGAAGAAAAGAACCAACCCCATCCCCACCCCCACCCGCCTCCAATTTCGTGAACACTGCACGGGATACAATATAAAACATGCAGAAGGGAGCACCCACACCCACCCACACACACACACACACAAAGGGCAAACTCAACACGAAGCAACAAAAACCCACGCGCGTAAACGCACACACACGAACACACACACGCAAAAGCACACAAGCATTCAGGCACGGAAGCGCGCGTGCACATACAAGAGGAGAGAACTGGAAACACGGGGCCAAGCTCACCCGCTCTCAACCGGTCTTAACCGGTTTCGAGCGGCCGACCTTGGCCCCATGTTTCCCAGTTCTCTGCCAAGTAAGACTTCAGAACGAATTAACAATAATAATCCATCACACATTCTCTTTCAATGACCAAAAAAATAACGATTTTTTACAAAACAAACATACTGTGTAGGGTTATCCGTTTTCAATACTAATTTACTAAACTTTTCAATAATATTATTTTCATGCATACATATATTAAACGCGCCTCTGTCTTTCATGTAAAATAAAACTACAGTCTTTAACTGTTAGACAAACAAACATGATTCGGCCGGCCTTACCCACCTACTACTGTGCAGAGTTCTGAAACCAGAGAGCTTAATGAGTTAAGTGTGGGGTTGGCCTATGCACGGAATACAGAGGCCCGGCATAAGGCTGGCGTCTCATTACTTAATTGCGGTGTTGGGTTTTATGACATGGCGAACAGGCACAGCGGGCTTTGGCGGCCAGCGTTAACAAGCTTAGCTCTGCTGTAAGAATATCTATGTCAAAGCAAGTTTTGTGACCTGCGCCTGCTTGTGTGACATATTTCTGCCCGTGTGACATTGTTTCTTTTGCTTTGACCTGTGACATTGTTTCTTTTGCTTTGACCTGTGACATTGTTTCTTTTGCGTTGACCTGTGACATTGTTTCTTTTGCTTTGACCTGTGACATTGTTTCTTTTGCTTTGACCTGTGACATTGTTTCTTTTGCTTTGACCTGTGACATTGTTTCTTTTGCTTTGACCTGTGACATTGTTTCTTTTGCGTTGACCTGTGACATTGTTTCTTTTGCGTTGACCTGTGACATTGTTTCTTTTGCTTTGACCTGTGACATTGTTTCTTTTGCTTTGACCTGTGACATTGTTTCTTTTGCTTTGACCTGTGACATTGTTTCTTTTGCTTTGACCTGTGACATTGTTTCTTTTGCTTTGACCTGTGACATTGTTTCTTTTGCTTTGACCTGTGACATTGTTTCTTTTGCTTTGACCTGTGACATTGTTTCTTTTGCTTTGACCTGTGACATTGTTTCTTTTGCTTTGACTTGTGACATTGTTTCTTTAGCGTTGACCTGTGACATTGTTTCTTTTGCTTTGACCTGTGACATTGTTTCTTTAGCGTTGACCTGTGACATTGTTTCTTTGCTTTGACCTGTGACATTGTTTCTTTTGCTTTGACCTGTGACATTGTTTCTTTTGCTTTGACTTGTGACATTGTTTCTTTAGCGTTGACCTGTGACATTGTTTCTTTTGCTTTGACCTGTGACATTGTTTCTTTTGCTTTGACCTGTGACATTGTTTCTTTTGCTTTGACTTGTGACATTGTTTCTTTAGCGTTGACCTGTGACATTGTTTCTTTTGCTTTGACCTGTGACATTGTTTCTTTTGCTTTGACTGTGACATTGTTTCTTTTGCGTTGACCTGTGACATTGTTTCTTTTGCTTTGACCTGTGACATTGTTTCTTTTGCGTTGACCTGTGACATTGTTTCTTTTGCTTTGACCTGTGACATTGTTTCTTTTGCTTTGACCTGTGACATTGTTTCTTTTGTGTTGACCTGTGACATTGTTTCTTTTGCTTTGACCTGTGACATTGTTTCTTTTGCTTTGACCTGTGACATTGTTTCTTTTGCTTTGACCTGTGACATTGTTTCTTTTGCTTTGACCTGTGACATTGTTTCTTTTGCTTTGACCTGTGACATTGTTTCTTTTGCTTTGACCTGTGACATTGTTTCTTTTGCGTTGACCTGTGACATTGTTTCTTTTGCGTTGACCTGTGACATTGTTTCTTTTGCGTTGACCTGTGACATTGTTTCTTTTGCGTTGACCTGTGACATTGTTTCTTTTGCGTTGACCTGTGACATTGTTTCTTTTGCTTTGACCTGTGACATTGTTTCTTTTGCGTTGACCTGTGACATTGTTTCTTTTGCGTTGACCTGTGACATTGTTTCTTTTGCTTTGACCTGTGACATTGTTTCTTTTGCTTTGACCTGTGACATTGTTTCTTTTGCTTTGACCTGTGACATTGTTCTTTTGCTTTGACCTGTGACATTGTTTCTTTTGCTTTGACCTGTGACATTGTTTCTTTTGCTTTGACCTGTGACATTGTTTCTTTTGCTTTGACCTGTGACATTGTTTCTTTTGCTTTGACCTGTGACATTGTTTCTTTTGCTTTGACCTGTGACATTGTTTCTTTTGCATTGACCTGTGACATTGTTTCTTTTGCTTTGACCTGTGACATTGTTTCTTTTGCTTTGACCTGTGACATTGTTTCTTTTGCTTTGACCTGTGACATTGTTTCTTTGTGTTGACCTGTGACATTGTTTCTTTTGCTTTGACCTGTGACATTGTTTCTTTTGCGTTGACCTGTGACATTGTTTCTTTGCTTTGACCTGTGACATTGTTTCTTTTGCTTTGACCTGTGACATTGTTTCTTTTGCTTTGACCTGTGACATTGTTTCTTTTGCTTTGACCTGTGACATTGTTTCTTTTGCTTTGACCTGTGACATTGTTTCTTTTGCTTTGACTTGTGACATTGTTTCTTTTGCTTTGACCTGTGACATGTTTCTTTTGCTTTGACCTGTGACATTGTTTCTTTTGCTTTGACTTGTGACATTGTTTCTTTTGCTTTGACCTGTGACATTGTTTCTTTTGCGTTGACCTGTGACATTGTTTCTTTTGCGTTGACCTGTGACATTGTTTCTTTTGCGTTGACCTGTGACATTGTTTCTTTTGCGTTGACCTGTGACATTGTTTCTTTTGCGTTGACCTGTGACATTGTTTTTTAGCGTTGACATATAAAAAGGTATTGACACTGTTTATAGTTTCGTGTTCTTGGAGACATGCAGTTAGTTTCAAAATGCTGGATCATGCAACAACATCGGGAACACCAAGAACTGTTGAAAGTTTTTGGCCAGTATTCCATTTAAAAAAGAGAAAAGAGTTGAGAAAGATAAAGAGACAAAGAGTGAATCAAGAAGAAAGAGTAAAACTAGAAGGACAAAAATTAAAATCATTGATTGATAATGAAACAAAATTGAAAGCTGCTCTTGATGAATTAAATACTCAACGGGATGTAGCTACATATTATTAGGGGGCTACACTTGGATTTTGGATCACTGGCACGCGTCACTGCCCTGGCTAGGTAATTTTGTGTAATTTGACACGGGCTGATTTGCGTTGGGCGGTTGCTTACTGGTAAAGCGACAAATGGAATGCTGTCAGCTTGCGTGCGGGTGTGCGTGTCTGTGTCTGTGTGTGTCTCAATGTACGCGTGCGTGCGTGTGTGCGTGCGATCGTGCTTGTATATATGTTGTTATTGTTATTGTTGTTGTTGTTGTTTTGCTGTTTTACTGATAATAAATATATTATATTCTGAACATTCGTTTCTTATAAATAATCAAAGGCGCACGCACACCTCCCACCCCACCTCCCACCCCGCGCATGCACACAATCAAGTCACCCCAAGTCACTTCTAAGTTCTTACTCAAGTTGCCCTCAAGTCATCCTTAAGTCATCCACAAGTTCTTACTTAAGTCATCCTTAAGTCATCCTCAAGTCATCCTTAAGTTGTCCTCAAGTCATCCTCAAGTCATCCTCAAGTCATCCACAAGTTCTTACTCAAGTCATCCTCAAGTCATCCTCAAGTCATCCACAAGTTCTTACTCAAGTTCTTACTCAAGTTCTTACTCAAGTTACCTCAAGATTGTAATTAAGTCATCCTCTAAGTACAACCAAGTTTTTATTCAAGTTATCTTATAATTATCAAAAAAACAATACAATCTATGTTTTTATCTTAAATAGTAGATGTCTAATATAGTACACACACGCCTCAAAAAACGCGTCATCGTTGAGGATGTCTTGCTTAATGCCCTTGGTGTGAAATCGGTCAGCATAGATCTTAATGAAGTTCTTACATCCTGAGCAACCGCATTGATTACAATTCTGGTCTATAGAAATGTCTTTTATAGACTCCATGTCTTTATTTATTGACTTCATCATTTTAAACAAATAATAATCCGCCATGATCTATTTTTATCAAAAAAATTTAAATTTAAGTTCTTAAAATATTATTGCATTTTAAATGGATCAAAATGATTTTTTGTTATTGGCGGTGCTGGCGTGCTGTTGGCTTCTGTATTTAGTGGTTCAGATTTTTTTGACTGCTTTTGTTTTTGTTGCCATTCTTTATATATTTTATAACTGTAATAACCACCCCCAGCAGCAGCAATGACGCCAAAAATGACAACTGTTTTAAGTTCAATATTCCATGAAGACTTTAGTGTTGTAGGCCTTGAATCAACTTGTTCTGTTTTTATAGCGGGCATTGAAACAACTGGCTGCGGCTCTTGCACTTTTTCATTATGAGTTATATTATGTGATTGTAATTTTAATTTTGTTTGTTTGTTCCACTCTGCTAATCTTTTTCCTGCTGCAACACGCCCAGGATGAGAAGGTCTTTTACTGGTTACATTCTCCACCTGATTCAATGTTTTCTGATTCAGTGTTTCCTGATTCTGCTGATTTTCCAGCTCGTTCATTTTTAAGGGAAATAAAATCTATATGATTAAAAGTTATTAATCCCATGATTAGCGGCGATAACAATGTTCCAAATCTGTAGTATAGATCACATCCTAGAGACTCTAATGACTTTGTTAAAACTGGATCCTGCGTTAAATCATACGTAAGATCTTGTTCAGAATCAATGGGAGCAAATCTACTGACTAGTTTAGTGTACAAACTAAGAACCGTTTGCCCGACACTTTTCACCATTCTTGACCCCAACTGCGCCTCATACCTGTTATGATACTTTATGTCTTGTGGCGACATCTGTTGAATCTGTTCAATGCTGAATTCAGTTCCGAGGAACTGTTTTGTTTTTCCACATGCTGCCAAAGAATACAACCTTTCTTTTTTTGGGCATAATAGCTTGGTCATCAACTTGATCATTTGTAATCATAAGTTCAGGAAGGTTTAGGCCGCTCTGTAGCTCTAGCAGATCATCGCTGTTCATGTTTTTTATTAATTATAATTATTTTATTTTTTAAAATGAGCGCTGAAAAAACTATTGCTAACCTTGTATACCATTCTGCTGTTATTGGAGGTCTAAGTGTAGGATACTCAATGCTTGGCAAAAGCTGTTAAAAATAAAACCGGCAGATCTTGGCAAACTAGACTTTGAAGACTCGGCAAAACTGATTGCTATTATTACAGCTTCATTCGCTACGAAAGATTTTCTAGTTGAGCAAGGAATAATTCCAGAGAATATAAATATGTAAAAAAAAACATTTATAAAAAATGGCTTCACTCGTAATGATGATAGGTGGCGCTGTGGTGAATGCGCTTGCTTTTAGCGGAAGTAATTACGCGTTTAGTAAACTATGGGATGACGGCGAGAGAAAAAGACATAACAAAGCTGTGGAGCAACTAGCTGCGGCACAAGATCGCTATGAAAAGCAGAGAATTGAGCAGTTAGATTTTATTAATAACACGCTGAAAAAACAGGGTCATGCAGCTTACACATTTAAAGATGTTGATCAAGCAATAAAACAATATTATCTAGTAACAGGCAAACCGATCGAGACATTGCCCCCACCAAAATTCAGTGACTTTTATCATCCATCAGAAAAACAAAAGATGCAAGAAATCGCGTTTATTGCCTTTGGTATGACTGTTGTCTATTTTGTTGCGCATAATATTGGCTGAATAAAAAATGAACAAAACTATTATTCGCCAAAAGGATATTGGAAGGGAATAACAGCAATTAAAAAGCTAAGCCAAGCAGCGGGAGTCAGTGAACAAACAGCAAAAGAATGGTTATCTAAACAAGCAATCTGGCAAATTTATTTACCTGCGCCTAGACGAATACAGAGACCACACTTTGTGAATACAACGCGAACGACACCCATCAAATGGATCTTCTATATTTACCCTCTGATACGATTAGACGAAAAAGATTTAAGTACGCACTTACAGTCATTGACATAGCTTCAAGATACAAAGATGCGGAACCATTAACACAAAAGAGTGCTTCTGCTGTTGCTGTTGCCATACAACTGATATACCAACGAGGCCCTTTAACTTATCCTCGCATGATTCAAGTCGATGATGGAAAAGAATTTAAAGGCCAAGTGAATCAATTATTGTTAAAACATAGAGTTACCATTAGAAGAGGCATCCCAGGAGTTCACAGATCACAGGCTTTGGTTGAAAACTTTAACAAACAGTTAGCCGAAAGACTTTTTTCTTACCAGTATCACAGAGAGCTGATTGACAATTCTCGCAACACAGAATGGGTTAGAAGACTGCCCTCAGTTTTGCGCGCAATGAATAATGAAGAATTTAAAGGGCATCGACTCCAGGGTCGTCTAAAACCAGTACAAGCAATCAAAAGAAAAACAATAAATGTTGCTGAAGGAGAGTCTTCATCCGGCAAACTATTGCCGTTTGGTTTGAAAGTAAGGTACCTTTATTTACCGGGGGAAGCAGAAGGGGACACTCGCATCAGGGCAACTGATCCAGTTTGGAGTGTTGATCCATATGAAATAAAAAGAATTGTAAAAATGAATCCGCCGTGTATTATTTACGAGAAACTGACACAACAAAACAACCAGCTCCTCAAAGATCTTTTGTGAAGGAAGAACTGCAGATAATCCCACCAGACACAGTTCCGCTTTAATTAATTTACGTAAATATATTTGAGTTTAAAATGGAAGCTCAGAAGGAAGTGCAGAACGAAACAAGAATGGTAAAGGAAGAGACCTTGAAAATGATACGGGAATCATTTGATTTGAGTTCTGCTATTAGTGCAAACATTTGCGAGGGTTCATCAGCACATAGCAATGCATCCAGATCACCTACAGCCCAAAATCCCAAATTTTGACTATCAAATATGGAATAAAGAATATCTTGAAATAATAAAAAAAATTCGAGCGCATCAAGCAAACATGAGAAAAAATTTGTCTGAATTGGAGGATGATATGATTGATTTTATAGATAAAGTTGATGAAAATATGGGCCTGAATATATACCCGAAGAAGATATATAATTACGCTGTTCTCCAATGCCCGATTGCATATGAAAACTCTGGATTAACAAACACACGTTTTGTGTTTGTTCTATCTAATGACTTCTTTGTTACAACTGTTGTGTTGATCTCATGTAGATTAGATCGCAGTTTTACGTTGTCATGATGAAAAGTCTTATTGTTAAACAATGCTTCTTTGTAGTTGCCATGTGATATGTTTGACTGCACAACACTGCGAGATATTCCTTTTGCTTTCTTAATAATTTTCTCCTGGCTCGAAATACTGTACATTTTCGACCTTAAACCAATAAACTCCTTAATCACCCTCCGGATAATTCATCCTTCATCTTTCCTAAAACCTTCTTATTAACGGATGAATGCAAAGGCGAATCTTTAGGGTAATCAGATGTGTCATACCATCCGCTTGCTCCTTTAGCTACTTCTTTTTCCATGTCTTTATAGATGTCTTCAGTAGGGATATCTATAACAAAACTATCTGTATCTGTGTAAAGTACTCTGGACTCTGGATACAGGGGTTTAAAGTAGTCATAAAGAAATTCTAACATCAAAAGCTTTGATAATTCTAAAACGGTAAACCCAATAAATACAGGCTTGTCCAATTTGACTTTCTTTTTTTTCATCATTATGCCAAAAAGCTGATCATGAAATCTTCTAAAGTCCTGATAATTTGGTTTTGAAGTCAGCTTAATTGCTTCGTTCTCTCTGGTGACTAATCTGACATCTTTGCGCTTGTGCGGATTCTCCATAGTCTTTCCGAAACAGCTGTTGTTCATTAACTTGAAAAAGTCTTTTTCTGAAGCATCTGTGGATTTAGTTCTAAGATCAGTGTTCTTCATGATGTATGGTTTCATGAACTGTTCTTGATCAAAAGCAATTATACGATGAACAGCTGTCAACTTTAAACCATGTCTTAAATAAAATTGTAGAAGTCTGTAATGACAGACATAATTTTTTTTGCCCCGAAGATTAGGCACAAGTTTAGGCGGCTCTGTTTTTGCCATCTTTAGGCTTTCTGCTGCTAATGGATAGTCATTATGCAGGTCATGGAGTTCATGAGGATATTCTAAGTCAACTTCTAGAATGTATCCACGCTGCTGATCAGGCGTTAAACTGTTCAACCACTTTAATGCCTTTTGAATGTTTTTCGGATCGACGCTTGTGTGCATTTTAAAGTTGCGTAACGGAAGTGATTGCGCCATAGCCCAACCATACAGATTGTTTGCATCTAAATACATGAGATAGTTAGACCTTTTACTCGGATCATAGTCGTCTAAGTATTTGTTGTTTGCTTTACAGTAATGATGCGACGCCATACTAATTCCTCCACGCAATCCGTTTTCAATCATCTGAATCATTGGTAAATCAGACAATAAATCAATCTGTACTCCAGTAAACTTTAAGAAAGCATCCCAGCTCATCCCAGGCGCAGAAATTAATGCGCGGGATCCAGGCTATAATGTTTCATGCAGGTCTTTCTATAATTTTCAAAATATCCGCCAACAAACATGTATCAGCCATTAAGTAGGAGTCATGATAGTCTCCCATCGTTTTACACTCTAACTTTTGCCACGCATCTTGAGCATGCTGGTAATCGGAATCACTAATGCCCTTTCCTCTAAGACTAGAAAAGAACGCTTCTTTAGGCGGAAGTGTATCTTCGTCAAACCTTTCCCAACTGTTCATGTACTCATAAGGGTAAACGCCCTTTCTAACGAGAGTTGGGTCAAAATATTCTTCCGTTATTGGGCAGGACTTTAAGGACATAGCCAGTGACTCTAATGAACCCATCATGTGCTGCATAGAGTCATAAAAAGACATGTTATTTAAAGTGAAACACATGTACTTTTCTGATGACTGTGCAATGCATGACACCCTGAAGGCATCGTCCACTGCTTTCATTATAAGATGAGAGTCGTAACCTCGCAAGTTATGAAAGAATACAGGCAGCTTCCATGTCTTTGGTTCAAACTTTAGTTGAAGATTGCAGTTGTTGTGCGCTGCTCCTCTGAACTTTCCGCTAATGTGATCATGGTCTCTTACCCGCTGGCCGCAAGCCACCTGTTGGATTCCTGCGTCTGATGAGAGGCCTAAACCACAAATCCAACAGTGAGTGGCTGAGTCATACTGTTCTTGGTCTTCAGACGACATTATGATTTCAGATAAATTCAGATTATTAGAACAATCATTACGCACTTGCTGCATGCGCTGTAAAAATCTTCTAGCCGCATTTGGCCCTCTGTATAATTCTGGCGTTGAATGAGCGCCATCCGACCTAACAATAATGAAGGCAAATGAACAAATCTGATGATTACTCATTAAGACTGTTTTTCGAAGTTTTTGTGGCGCTGGCCCTTCATAAGGAACAATAAGCGACTCAAAGTCTGCGTAAACTACGTATGGAGAATTTTGCATCCGTTTCCAGTTCTTAAAACTAACTTTACTGCCTTCTGGGGGTGTAATTAGTTCTGTATTACAGTCAACTGGGCCGATACAATGTTTTCTTATGTTCGCTCGCGGCTTGAACAGATGGAATTCTTGTTAAACATTTTCTGCAGAATTCTTGTATATTTTTTTGCTTTGAAGTATGCGTCAATAATCTACTCATTGTTCGTATCAATGTGTAATGTGGTAGCCCCGCTGGTGAAAACATTAGTAGTAAGTCAACATGATTTTTGTCTGGCTCGCCAATCGTTGGACTGTTCTTGGACACTTTAATCGGCTGTAGATTTGTTTCCTCATCCCATGTGTAGATATTGACAGTTATTGGTTTGTTTTGTTCTTCAAACTGATCAATTTGTTCTACACTCACAGAAAGGATATTCCATTGAAGTTAAGATCATTGATGTAAGGGTGATAGTTAGACACTCTCTCTCTGCGTTTTTAGCAACGTAATGCAGCTTTGCAAGAACACACCACATAAAACATTTGTTGTCTGTATTCTTTATGTTTAGAACTGCTCTTTTCGCTACCAATGCTGGGGTAGTGAATGTAAGCCTTGCCTACAATCGGCGCATACTTAGACTGTTTTAATCTAATCTCTAAGACTTCGCCCTCTGACCAACCAGAGCCTCTCATTTGGCTTCTTCAGCGGCCACATCAAACTGTGTAAGCAGTTGGTCTGCCCAACCAGGTGTTAAGTCATTATGAGAAAGAATAACCTGCTGTTTAGTTGAGACCCAGACTTCTAGATTTTCTTCATTTATTGTTATATAGTCAATTAAAACAGCTAACATTACTTTAACTGGCGGGTCTATTGTTAGTTTACCTGGAACTTGAGAAATAGCATGAGCAACACTTGCCTGTACGTTTGCAGGATTAATGACTTCTAAATCAATATCATTCAGTGCTCTTGATAAATCTTCTTGCATTCCTTCAAACAATTCGTCCGGTCCTTCATATATCTTATCCATGTTGAGTTTTCTTTCTAACTCAAAATATTTATTTAAATTAAAAAAAATAATTAATCAGAATCAATATCAACGGTCTTTTTGTGCTTGGACTCATAAACTAAAGTATAAACGCCCTTTGATGTTGTTATTGTGAGCTGTTTAGAACAGAGTTTAATGTCTCGTTTACTTTTTTAAACATTCCTTTTTTATCTGCTCTGTGTCTGGCTGTTGAGAAAAACTTGCCCTCGCCTTTCTTTGAAGATCAAACTTTTGTCTTTTATAGTCATTAAAATCAGCTTGTAAACGACTAAATTCTTCATCCGTGATGTTTGAGTCAACTAGCGCTTTATTTATTGTCATGTTTGAACGAACTAAGTTTAGCTGTTATTAGTTGAACCATAGCTGTGTGCTTTTGGAGTTTAGTTTTTAATTTTTTGCCAGCCGCACTTACAGCTAATGAACACAGGCCAAGAGCTAAAGACAAACCCCCTAGCGGTAAAGCTGCGGGTGCACCTACGCCTGTTGCTAAGAGGCCTACACTTGTTCCTGCTGATAGAGCACTTATAGTTGATGTTCCAGTATTAACATATGTAACAGCATTAAAGGCAGCAGAATACCTTCGTTTGGTTTTGCTGTATTTTGAAAGGTCTTGCTCTAGTACTTGTTGCATTTGTGTAATGTTTGTTAATCTGAAGGTTTTTATGTTAGGGGCTATCCCTTCGTTTGGCGGCTCTGGCGCTGTAGGCACATTTGGATAAACCTGAACAGACATGCTTTTTAAAAAATAAAACAATAATTTAGTATTGTATATCTTTTTAATCTGTTATCTTGAATATTCAGCTGCGCATCATATATTAAAAAACAAATGTACATTAACTGGTTTATCGCCATCTTTTTCTTTATCAATTTGAATGTTTATTCCGTCTTTAACAGTTCTCCCACTTCCATGCAACTGATTATCCTCTGTCGATCTTAGGTCAATCCATAAACCGTATTTTGTTGTTAAATAATCATCAAGTCTTACACTGTGAAGGTGTAGATCTTTAGACACAAGGTCTACCGTTGGGCTTCTACACCTCCCCCTCCAAACAATTTTCTTTTTTCGTCAAAATGCTGATAAGGTCTAACCCGCTAGCGTAGATTTGGTTAGGAATACCCTCAATCGAACATTGTACTTTCGTTATTTAGGATTAATAAACTTTCACTTCCTCTTTTGAATGGTTCTTCATCTTCACACAGCAATAAAATATCTTTAAGCGATCTTGCCGCGGCACTAAAACTAAAATTCCATATAGTGTCTGCCCTGCTTCTAGGATATGTTGTATGATGAATCACTCTTTCGTAATATATTGCTAATTTTGACTGATATTGTTGTTCAATCAGCCTTGCTAAATTAGGGTTGCTAACAACGTCAAACTCTAACGAGATGTCAGAAATGCTGTACTTTGCTTCGTGTCTGATGATCTGATAACACGTTTGTATTCATTAAAAGTTAGTTCATATGACAATCTGTCTTTTAATGCTCCTTGAAAGTATGGCGCATGCGCACTTAACAACTCAAAATCTAAGGAATAGAAAAGCGATTTCCATACGCAAAATTTACCGCTACATACTTTTTGCCGTCTTTAACATCTGCGGCGCCTATTCTATGTTTTAGTGCTTCTTCATTTTCGATTCCTTGAAACGCAAAGTCAGCCCTTTCATTCCCGGTTAGCCATAGATCAGAATAGGTTAAAAATATGTCTGCATTGTGTAAAGAAAATATTTCTTGCCCCTCAAGTTTATAGAAATTTTCTTAACGATTGCCCGTCCTAGATTCTGGACAACTGTCCTGTTTGGGTCTGTTGCTGATTCGAGTTCTATTTTGAAAGTAAGACGCGCAGAGCCTGGCACAATCACTTCATCGCTCTAGGTCTGGAAATTTGACAGTAAGAATTTGATCCGCATCAATAGTAGATGGATTATTTGGAACAGCAATATTCCGTTTATTTCCCTTCACGCCAAAGGGCTCTTTCAATCTTCTATGCGGGTCAAGAATTGAACCATATGCTTGTGACATTTTTATGAAGCAAAATAAAAAGTTAATTATTTAAAACATGGCAGGCATTGAAGGCGAAGAAGATTATGATGTTTTTGATCCTGGAGACGACATGAGTGAAACGGCTCCTTTGATACAGCATCGCTCAACGCTCTCATTGCGGCGTGAATTAACAGAAAGTACGGTCGGAGCATTTTACAAAAGTTTAGGCTTAGAACCCCCCAAATTTATAGACCCTAATGATTTGAAGTAAAAGATGATGGCCATTTGTATGTGAAAACCGATCAAGGACAACGCGTTCAGCTTACAACTAAACGAGACCCATTAAAGTTTTAGCCGTGGGTTCAATTAGACAAAGACTCCCTCGAGCGTACAAAATCGCCTTGGCATTGCTAAACCAAAATTAGATAGGGATGCAGTTGCTAAACTTCAAAACACACTGCAAGAACTTCCAACAGCTAACCAAATACAAAACATGGAACTTCAAGTTTTAAATCAATCAGCAGATGAAATAATAAATGCAATAGAAGCAGAAACCAGTTTTTCAGAAGAAACAGCGTTAAAAACAATTAATGATTCCCCATTGCCTATGCGGGAAATAGCGGCCCTTGATCATGCTTTGAGAAGCATCAGAGGCGAATTAACAAACAATTTAGCAAAACTAGGTGAACTAGATGAGCATATAAAAAGAGAAAAAGAAAAACTCGTTGAGGCTGATGACGCCGACTTAGGGCCTGGTGTTAAAGAAAGAATAACCCAAAGACTAAAAGATCTTGAACAAGAAAGATCAGCAAGACTAGAAGTGTTGTCTACTAACCGAGAACAATTACGATCTCAAGTGAGCAGAATAAGAAAACTATCCAAAGAATTTTATATGAAGACACAACACTAGCAGAACGAATACGAACACTGTTTAGAGAGCAAGGAGTCACATTAGCAAGCGTTATAACGGCCTTAGGATTTGCAATAAGTACACTGGTGATGGCTATTACGGGCGGCGGTGGTCGAAGCCCAGTGCCTCCACCACCATCGCCTCCACCTGATAAATCATGGGTAAAAAAAAGCTTGATCATCTTGCGGGTTTATTAAAAAAATTAGCCGGTAAAGCTATAGACTCTTTACCGGGTATATTAGGAGTGTTATTAGCTGGCTTTTGTCTACTGCAAGCAAAGTAGTTGGCTTTATGGCCGAGCACTTATGGACATTAGTTCTCTTAATAGTCGGGTTAATATTTAGTAAGAATAAAGACCAAGTAACCCTATGCCAGTTAATACAACAACTAGTGCCGTCTTTTCATATTCATGGTCATTATTTTTTTTATATCAACGGCCTCTGGGCTTTGGACCTTGGGGATTGGATGACTTATTCTTGGGGGGTCGACTTGGTTGTTTACTGCTTGCAATATTACTGGCCCAGAATTTATGTCGTTTTTTCCGACCTTCTGTTCATTGCCTGCCACAAGGATTTCATTATTGTAGTTTATTATTGTTCCTATCTGGAGCCTGAGGTCAGAAGGCAGCATGTATAAACCAGTGCCAACAGCAAAGTCTACTTTCGATCTTGCGTATTGTAAAACATTTTGGTACCTTTTTATACTTGAAGGTAAATCAACTGTAGAATTAATGGCGTCCTCTAAATTTGCTAAGTATTGTTTTTTGTGCGTCAAAGCCAGTAGAAGGATCAGTTATGCTCGATCTCGTTTGTCTTGCGAACCTAGCAAACACCAAACGTAAGTACGAACAGAGTCGTTTATTCGTTCTATTCCTGCTTTAGTTAGGCCCTTAGAAGTGTCTAAAATAAATGTTGTCCATGCTGTTTTATGCTCTTGCTCTATGGACCCGAGGTGAACAGTTGTGCCTGAAGAGAAAGATGTGTAAGGAGGATTCCAGTCATAGTTATACTTTCTGTGCACGCCCCAAAAATAAAGGGTGCCTAGACCATGATTAAGATCCAACTTTTGTCTAAAGTCTGTCTTGACCTTAATATTGAATTCGTTTACAAATCCTTTCAAAAGCCTTCATGTCTATTCTGTTGCTGAATGGATTAAACGGTTTGTCGTTTGGTATGGTGCTTGCAGTTCAATCAAAATACGTCTGAAAGTGTAATAAAAATGAAATCTATACACAGACCTCACCAAAGGATCAGGATGATTTAAGTGATCAGCATACGATACTCCACATCCAGTTGATGCACAAAACACAGCAAAGTTTAACTGTTCTAATAAAACTGCATCAGATGACTGAACACACTTTCGCGATGTAGTCTTTTTTAATAGGGGGTTAAGATATCTGTTTAATGGCGTACTCACCTTTACTTGAAAGGCGTCAGACTGAGTCACAGAAATGTCAAGGGTGTCAGTTGTTATATTTTTAAGATTGTAGTGCGCCCAGCAGAATATTTTGCATCAGTATATTTAAATGCAGTCATTTTTATTTTGTTTAAAAAATGTTTGTAACAATAACAACCCAAGACCGCCCTTCGTTTTAGAACATGCTATTGATAACAATTGCGGGGCCAAAATGGTTGCGCTTCATGAAATATTTTACAAAGTCGTATGGTTTAATATAACCGAATCCAAGGAGAATAATAAGATTAAAAAAGTTAATAATAAAGGACAATTAGTTAGCCAGTTAACCATACCTGATGGTTATTACGGGTTTTGCTCACTAAAAGAAGCAATGAGTAACTTTGACATTACTCTCAAACTAACAATGCAAATCAAAAAAACAATGTTGACCTTCAAACCTGAAGAAGAAGAAGTAGGGTACTATTTTGATAAAGAGCTAGCTAAAATGTTAGGCTTTACAACTGCCGATCGGTCCATTCATAGTTTTAGAGTTACGTCAAACAAACTACTTATGAGGGAGAAAATCCGCTCGATCTTGCATTACATTCATTACTCTATGTTCATTTGGACGAGCTGAGCACTGATGAAAACTTATATGATGGAAGGCCCTCAACTGTTTAAGAGCTCTTCCGTCAGGGAAAGCTGCATATTGCGATTATGAAATTATACAATTCCCTAATTTACAGTTTAAAAGATTAGTTTGTGGAGGTCGGATCATTTAATATAAAAATTGCAGACAAAACGGGGAAAGTCGTGAAATGTGATAACCTGCACATTGTTTTGGAAATAAAATAATAAGCTGTACTAAAACATGTCGCGTGGGCCAGAAGAATCGGGAGTTACATTAGCGCCTGTGAGGTGTATAACTTTAGAATTAAAAGACCTTGCAGACGTTGCGGACTTTGAACAGAACGGTGAGATAGGCGCTTTGTAGGGGTTTGAGTACACTAAAGATGGTGATTATAAACGCAAAGAGGTTGGCGACAGCAAAAAGTTTCCTAAACTAGAACAACTGCGCAATCTAGAAGCAAATAATGTTGGCCAGTATGAATATAAAATAGTTTGAAAACCTGACCTCAAATGGCATTTAGAACCATATTTAGAATGGGAAATAAAATTTGAATTCATAAGCCCATTTACATTTTTAGCCGTCAAAAAAGTTTCAGAAAAGCATTCAACTCTGGCCCTTTACATGTAAGTCTTATGCCAGATGACAATAGCCGGGAAAGAGATTGAAATAAAGCCGTATGAAAATAAACAGTACATCCTCCACAGAAGAGAAACGGTTTTAAAAGATGCTTCTACAAAATTACAATTCATTCCACAAATGAAATTAGGAGACACGTTCACAATGATATTTGAAATTTCTGTCTTAAAAGATAAGGGGAGGGATGGGGTTGTGGGCGTTAGTGACGTCCTTCTAAAAGGAATTCTAATTAGCTGGCAAAACTTAGACGTTGAAAAACTTAAAGTTACCGTCGTCGTTCTTAACAATGGTGAGGATATTAAGGTCATAACAACAAGCAACAAAATCAATATTAGTCTAAATAGAAACAATCTTACAGAACTGAATTGGATTAATCTTACACATTTAGACCTTATAGGATTTTATTATACTGAACAAGTTTTGACAGAGAGCATGATAAAAACAATAACTGGATTAGATTAGTTCTGTTATAAAACTATGGAGCAGTTAAACTTTATGACAAAAACCCCTCATTGTTCATTAATTTGTGGACAAACTGGTTGTGGAAAAACAATATTTATCCTCGACCTGTTACAAACAGTTTATCGTTATAATTTTGATCATATTGTGATTTTCTGTCCAACACTTAAATGGAACAAAGCATATCATGATAGAAGGTTTAAATGGACTGATGATAACATATTTTTAGTTGATCCCAGCAATAAACTGAGTGAGTGTCTAGAACGCTTTTTTATATTGTTTGAAGGAACGCAGACACTATTTATTATAGATGACTGTTCAGCAGAAAGAGACATAGTTAAAAAGAGAAACACTTTGTCGAAACTAGCTTTCAGTGGAAGACATGCTGGGATAAGTGTGTGGATTTTATGCCAAAAATATAACTCAGTTTTAAAAGACTTTAGAGAACAGTTAAAGACTGTAGTTTTATTTCACATGAAAGACAGAGATGCATTTGATGAATGTTTGCGTGAAAATGATGTTATTGAAAACGATCAGGAAAAACATAGGATTAAGCAAAAACTGAAATCTGAAAAGTTTAGTAAATTAGTATTGAAAACGGACAACCCTACACAGTATGTTTGTTTGTAGGGTTTACTTGTCAGAGAACAGGTAAACACGGATTTAAGGGCGGCCGCTCGAAACCGGTTAAGGCCGGTTGAGAGCGGGTGAGCTTAAATCCGTGTTTACCTGTTCTCTAGAGGCGAAAGGATGGAGAATGCATGGGAAACACGCATTAACTCGTACGCTATGAAGAAAGACAAAAAGACTTCTGAAAGAGATGCGTTTTGAGACCGAATTGAACGCAGAGAGAGTCTGTGAAGAGCGGAGCTGGGAGGGGAGGGAGTTCCAGACAAGGGGGGGCTTGATAACTGAAAGAACGTTGGCCAAAGGATTCAGTTTCATGGGGGGAAGCTTGAGAAGTTTGTCACTGCTAGAGCGGAGAGTGCGAGAGGGTTGATAAGTGACAAGTGTGTTGGAAAGATAAGCAGGCAATGTTTCATCAAAGTGTCGGAAGGCAAGTGTTGCGAGTTTATACTGAATGCGCGCATGAATGGGAAGCCAATGTAGTCTAACTAACCGAGGTGTAGTGTGGGTTCTTTTGGACATTTGGAAAACAAGTCTGGCTGCGTTGTTTTGTATACGTTGAAGACGGTTTATATCGACAGTGGAAGACCGGCAAGAATACTGTTGCAGTAGTCGAGTTTTGACATGATGAGGGAACAGATAAGTTGGGCAGTCCCTTTCTGTGTAAGATATGAGCGAATTGACGCGATCTTTCTCAAAGCCAAATAGGCTGAACGACACAGGTGACCGATCTGGACATTCATGGACAGCGTACTATCCAAATGGACACCCAGATCTCTCACGCTGTCTTCAAAGGGAATTTTGTTGGTTCCAGCTTGAATAGATTTTTCAGAAATGCGATCCAAAACAGAACGAGGTGCTGCCTGTCCACAACACACTCACGGCAACGTTCACTGGAGGTAAGAGAGATGGGGCTAAGAGAGATGGGGGCTAAGAGGCGGATGGGGGCTAAGAGGCGGGAGGTAAGAGAGATGGGGGCTAAGGGGGGGACAGAGGTAGGCGGCGACCAAGTTAAGGGGAATGGGGGGGGGGGAGAGAGACACGGGTGGGCCCAGCATTGCCGTGGTCTCCTCCCCCCCCCCCCCCCCCCAAAAAAAAAAAAAAAAAAAAAAAAATTCGTCACTCCACCCGCCTCTGTCCATATTCAAGCCACTGACCCAAGTGACTCAGCAGCAGTATCATGGCATAGACTGGGACCCGTCCCCCCCGCCTCAACCTCACCAGTACATGCCATCCGCTCCTTCTCACTCACTTCTTCTTCTTCTTCCATTTGGGAGGAGTGCTGCAGCTGCGAATGGGGTGAGGTTGGGGGGTGGGGGGGGTATTAATGCAGGGTGGGGGAGGGCGGGTAAGGCCAGAATCGCTTGTCCCTAAAAGCTTTGGCAGTTAGGACGTCC
>JAFLJL010000167.1:12500-42500 GCA_018398815.1 Conus ventricosus | reverse complement strand
TCTGACTGTCTGTGTCTATTGTGCGTGCGTGTCTGTGTTTGTCTGTGTGTGTCTGTGTAAGTGTGTGATGAGTGATAGTTTGTTTTTATCCTAATCTTCCTTCCTTCCATTTCTTTCTGCCGATTTTCTTCTTTCTTTTTTTTTACCGTTCCAGCTTTGTATCTTTCCTTCCTCTTCTTTCCCCGACTTCCTCGCTTATTTCTTTCTCTCAGTCTTTGAATCTGTCCTTTTCTCTTGTCTCCCCCCCCCCCCCCCCCCCCCCCCCTTTTTTTTCATATTTTTCAGTTTCTCGTTTGTAACTGTCTTCTTTCCTTTTGGCTTTCTCTTTACTTCTCTTGCCCTTTTTTCTTTATTCATTGCCCTTTTTCCTTTATTTATTGCCCTTTTTTCCTTTATTTATTGCCCTTTTTTTCCTTTATTTATTACCTTTTTCCTTTATTTATAACCCTTTATTCTTTATTCATTGCCCTATTTCCTTTATTTATAACCCTTTATTCTTTATTTATTGCCCTTTTTCTTTGCTTATTGTCCTTTTTTCTTCCTTTGTTGCCATTTTATCTTCATTTATTGCCCTTTTTTCTCTATCTTTTGCCCTTTTTTTTCCTTGTTTATTGCCCTTTTCTTTATTTATTGCCTTTTTTCCTTTATTTATTGACCTTTTACCTTCATTTATTGCCCTCTTTGCTTTATTTCTTGACCTATTATCTTCATTTATTGCCATATTTCTTTATTTATTGCCATTTTCTCCCCTTTATTTATTGCCATTTTCCCCTTTATTTATTGCCATTTTCCCCTTTATTTATTACCCTTTTTTTCTTTATTTAGTGCCCTTTTTTTTTCTTTATTTATTGATCATTTTTTTTCATTTATTGCCTTTTTTCTTTATTTATTGCTCCTTTTTGTTGTCTTTTTTTTCCGTTCCTATCTCTTTCTTTTTCTATTGTGCTTTCTGTTCTCTCTGTCTTTCCTTTTCTCTTTCTTCCTTTTCTTCTTCTCGTTTCTTCTCGATGTTTTTGTTGTTGTTGTTGTTTTTCTTCTCTTTTTCGCTGTCCTCTTGACATAGATTTTTTCTTGGCGTTCATTGTTTGCATCTTCATTATTTCTCCGTCCTTTCTGTCTGTTCTGCTCTTTATTTTTGCTGTTTTTTTCTGTCTTTTATTCAAGTCTTTTTTTTTTACAATTTGTATTCGGTTGTTGCTCTGTTCACATGTTGTTGCTTTTTGTTGTTGTTTTTTTTTTGTTCTCTTTGTTCTTTAGTTCTTTTGTACTTTGTTTCGTTCCCTTTCTCTCTTTCTTGTCTTGCATTATTCTGTAATGTCCTTATATCTTCATTCATTCAATTTTGTTTCTTCTTGTTCTTTGTCGCTTCCGTTTATTCGTGTGTTCTGTCACTCTTTCTGAATTTCTTTCTTTCCTTTTTTTTTTTTTTGGGGGGGGGGGGGTGGGGTGGGGTGGGCGGAGCCGGAGGGCGGGGCCCGGGGGGAGGGGGCGGACAGAGTGGAGTGGGAAGGTGGAGGTCGTTTCGTTCTTGCTTTGTGTGCGTACGAGGCATTCGGACATATCCGCGGTTTTTACAAGATATAAACTGGTTACCAACAGAGATTACCGGCGACAGTGACTGACAGTAGAAAAGCTAAAGACGTGTGTGTGTGTCACATAGGGAAGGGGGGGGGGGTACACGTCTGGAAACGGAGAAAGGAGAGAGAAGAGGAGAGAGAGGAGAGAGAGAGAGAGAGAGGAGAGAGAGAGAGAGAGAGAGAGAGAGAGAGAGAGAGAGAGAGAGAGAGAGAGAGAGAGAGAGAGAAGGAGAGAGAGAGAGAGGAGAAGAGAGAGAGAGAGAGAGAGAGAGAGAGAGGAGAGAGAGAGAGAGGAGAGAGAGAGGAGAGAGAGAGAGAGAGAGAGGACAGGGATCGACTGGGAGAAGGCAAGATGGAAGCGCGAACAGAGAGAGATGGGGGGGGGGGGAGGAAGGAGCACAGTCATACAGAGAGTGGCATGAATAGTGTTCAGCTTACACGACCAGTCACTAACAAGTCAACGTTTCTTACAATCTTAAACGCTTCGCACAGATAGCAACCAAGATTTTTCTTTTTTTTTTAAACTTTTTTTTTAATTGCTTTAAACAAAATGACAATAACGAATACACAAAAGAAATCATATTCATTATAAGTGAATTAAATATAAAGCTAGAAAAAAAGTATGAGAGAGAGAGAAAGAGAGAGGGAGGGAGGGAGTGGGGGAGTGAGAGAGAGAGAGAGAGAGAGAGAGAGAGAGAGAGAGAGAGAGAGAGAGAGAGAGAGAGAGAGATTGGGTTGGGTTTGTGCGTGACTTCAAATGCTTTCAGTAACATGCTTTAAATCAAGTTTTGGATGTTGGACAAACAAGCTGTAAAACACAGTGGAGAGTGCATGGGCAAACAAGACCTATATCAACCATATGTAGTGTAACACAAAAATACTAATACTTGATTACATGCGGGAGCAAAAGTGGCCTTTGTTCAGAAGGAAAAAAAAAGAAAAATGATCACCTGTGATTAAGTGTATGCTGATCATACAGAGAACAGATGGGCAAAGGATAATGACCGTCAGACGAATGTAATGAATTGACAATCCGATATAATTGTTTATTATACGTAGAACTGTATTTTGTAAAGTAGATTATTGACTGATTAGTCGTCAGATAATAATGGTTTGTATGTTATCCATTTGTTGAGAAATTTGCCTGGTTTAGTAGTAAACAGGCATTATATTCTTCGATTTTATATCTGAATTTTAATTTTTTCAGGAAAACAAATATCTGTGGATTTTGTTTCACTAGTTTACAAGTGTACAAATAGTATTTTGCAAACAATATTAAGAAAGAAAAAATGCTGTCTGTAAAAATGTTACTGTCATAACCGAGCAACACAAATGATTCTGTTAATCGTACATTTCTTGCATTTATACACCTTTCTTTCATTAAATCAATGAGATTGTTCCAAAAAACCTGTACGATGTCACGCAAAACATGTGATCAATACTATCCTTGTGCATTCCACAGAAATTACAAGTATCGTGATCAACTATTCCAATTTCCCTTAGGATAATGTTCGTACTAGGCATCGATGTACAATCTTCAACTGAAACCATTTAAGCTTTACGTCATTTATTTTATGTATATAATGGAAGCACGATTTCCAGTCATGGACTGTTGAGAGCTTTAAGTCCCATTTACAACAGCATTTTGATCTCAGATTATTTTCTGCCAGTATATCATAGTACATTTTTTAGCCTTTGTTGATTGCAAATATGTTCCTAAAACAAAGTGATTCGTTTAGATATTTATTATCCTTGATCGTAATATTATACTTTTTTACGCAATCGTTTATTGCCGATGTATAACCAGCATATGCTGCAAAAGTAACGAAGTCAATGTTCACATTATATTTTTCTTTGAACCGCATATGCGACAAAATCTTCCCATTATCATCAACAAATTGTGCAAGATTGTAAATACCTTTGTTTGTAAGCTCTCTGGAAACAATAAATTTCTTCCCTACTTGAATTCGCTTATTGTAAAAAATCGGCTCGGCAAGAAGTTCAGCGGAATTCTTAGGTGTACATTTATAATAGAATACATTCATTGCCTCGAAGACATCCTTCCAAAAGTTATTGTATTTTGCAAAACTAGAGACAAACTCAGGACCAAATTTATTAATCAGAGGCCATTTTGTAAAGTTTTTCAACAAAACATGTTTCCATTTATGAGTTGATTTTTCCGCTTTCCTAATCCAAGACAGCTTTAAAGATAAAACAAATATCTTTAAGTCAGGAATACCAATGCCACCATTTTTAATACTTTTGTGTGAAATTTTGCGGCAAATTTTATCTGTCTTGTTATTCCAAACGAATTTGTAACAGATGCGTTGACATGTCTGAAAAAATGTATTAGGTGGGTTCGGTAAAAGTAACCATAAATGAGTCAATTTTGAAAGAATAATTGATTTTAGTATGGCAACTCTGCCAAGAGGAGTTATCTGGCGTTTTACCCATACTTTGAATAAATGCTTTATATCTGTCAATCTCTCCGAATAATTTATGTTAATACATTCTCTAAGATCGTTCGTGAACCACATTCCAAGTATTTTAAATTTGGATGGATTCCAGTCCATTCCCAAATGTTCCTTGTAACGGATTTCACTAGTTTTCCTGCTTCCCAACCAAACAGCGCTAGTTTTGCTTTTGTTCATATGAAGGCCTGACACACCCCAAACCGAGCAAGAACATCAATACATGTTTCAAAAGACTTTCTATCCCTGCAAGTAGGAATTCAGTGTCATCAGCGTATTGAGACAATTTGTATTCAATGTTATTTCCACTGATCCCGTGAATATCCGGATTCTTCTCTTACCATTATGGCTAGCACCTCGACACAAAGTGCAAACAAATAGGGGGATACGGGGTCTCCTTGTCTGCATCCTCTTTTAACTTCCAGCCAATCTGATACCTGACCATGTACAATAACACAGGATTTTATATCGTTATAAAACACATTTATCCATCTGCATATATCTTCTTGAAATCCAAAAGCTTTTAATACCTTAAACATAAAATCCCAATTAATTGAGTCAAAAGCTTTTTCAAAATCTATGTTCAGTAATAATCCTGGTAAATTGTGCTTAACTAAGTAGGCTATTGTGTCATAGATTAATCTCAAATTATCACCTATGTATCTATTTCTAATAAATCCTGTTTGATCTTCATTAATAACATGTGGTAGTACATTTTTCAAACGATTAGCAACGCAAGAAGATCCAATTTTTATAATGACATTTAAAAGTGAGATAGGTCTCCAATTCTTTATGTATTGTCTGGGCCTGTCACCTTTAGGAATGCACGTAATGATACCTTCCCTCTGTGCACAAGATAGTTCCCCCTTTCTGAAACTTGCATTTAGGGCTCTAACAACAAATATTCCTATTTTTTCCAAAAAACTTTAAAGAACTCTGCACTAAAACTATCTGTGCCTGGACTTTTATTATGTTTCATATTATTCAGGGCACAAGTAGCTTCTTCTAGTGTAATTTCACCTTCCAATTCACTTGCCTCTGTATCATCCAAGCATGGAACATTATTGACTAAATCTTTAATTTCACAGTTTTGTACACCACTTTCGGCATATAAAGACTTATAAAATCTCTGTACCTCTTGGATAATGTCTTTCTGATTCACTAAAATATTGTCTTGCTGGTCTACGAGTCTTGACATATTTTTACTAACATAATGACGTTTTTCTAAACTGCAAAAATAGCCACTTACTTTCTCTCCGTCAGCTATCCATCTGGCCCTCGACCTCAATAGTACTCCTTCTATTCTTTTTTCCCGTATCTCTTTTAATTGTTCTTTTTTGACTTCCATAGTCCTAACGTCTTGTTCACTCTTACTTTCAGTTTTATCTATACTACGAATATCTTGTTCCAACCGTTTTTCTTCTTCTGTTGTTTTCTTTTTATTTTTTCATCGTAGCATATAAGATAGTTTTTGACCGTATCTTCATCAGTAGGAAATCTAAGAACACGTCATCAGAGATGGAAAACTGAATCTCTTCGTCAGATATTTCATTATTATTTGTGTTTATCGAGTATTCTTCTTTAACATTCTTTATTTCAGCATTTATTTCATCTAGATATAGTTTATCCTTCAAAAGAGATGTATTGAACTTCCAAAAAGTGTTATGTTTCATATTTTCTTTAAATTTTAGTTTTAGCAGGATAGCGGAGTGATCTGTTCTATATCCACAGTCAATATCTGCATCATCTACAACCAAGATTTCTTATACCTTCATACCATTTTTACAAAACTGACAGGTGAACATAGGCCAAATGTGAAGAGAGAGAGAGAGAGAGAGAGAGGAGAGAGAGGAGAGGAGAGAGAGAGAGAGAGAGAGGACAGACAGACAGAGACTGACAGACGACTGACAGACAGACAGAGACAGAGAGGGACAGAGAAAGACAGAGAGATCGAGAGACAGAGACAGGCAGACAGACAGGAGAGATAGGAGAGATAGAGAGACAGAGAGAGAGAGGCAGACAGATAAATAGACAGACAGAGAGCCAATAAGAAGAGAGAGAGAGAGAGAAGAGAGAGAAAGAGGAGAGAGAGAGAGAGAGAGAGAGGAGAGAGAGAGAGAGAGAGAGAGAGAGAGAGAAGAGAGAGGAGAAGGGCAGAAATACAGACGGTCCGACAGAGTATGTGAGACGAGGAAGGGGTAAGAGAGAGTGAATGGCAAGAGAGAGAGAGAGAGGGGGGGGGGGAGAGGACTGGACGGAAGGGAAGAGAGGGAGACAAGTACGGAGAGAGAGAGGGAAGAGAGGCAAACGAAAGGTTCGCAGAGACATACAGGTGAGGACACAGAGGCTTTCACAACATGAGAGAGAGAGAGAGAGAGAGAGAGAGAGAGAGAAGAGAGAGAGAGAGAGAGAGGAGAGAGAGAGAGATGGACAGGACATGAGTGAAACCGAGAGAGATAGACACAGACAAACTGACAAAGGAGACAGCAATGGAGAGAGGCAAACAGAGACAGACAGAAGAGCAAAGGACAGACAATGACAATAACAATGACTGTGCTTTATTGGCAATAGTGAAACAACCCTTATGCCAAGGGAGTGCATGCGCAATTTCCACTTAGTGTTGCTAAACTCTGCCACAATAGAAACGCGAGTCAGAAAGAAGCTTACACATAGAAAACAGTTGAACAATACTTAATAGCTAGAAAATGAAGAAAAAGACCATTCATCAAACGATATTCTCATCACAATAAACCACTTATTGCATAATTACAAACGCAACCTACATAATGATTAAGTTTTTTTCTAAATCGAAAAGATTCCGGCAAGGGACGGAGTCAGAGAAAGAGAGAGAAAGGAGCTTGAAAGCAGAGGACAGACAGAGAGGAGAGGAGAGAGAGCGAGAGAGAGAGTGAGATGGGAGACAGGAAGAGAGAGAGAGAGTGAGAGAGAGAAAGCCAAGGTTCCAGAGGAGAGAGAGAGAGCAAAAAGCAGAGACAGAGAGAGAGAGAGCAAAAGGACAGAGAGAAGAGAGAGAGGAGAGAGAGAGAAAGAGGAGAGAGAGCAAAGGACAGAGACACAGGCCAGAGAGAGGAAAGGACAGAGTCAGAGAGAGGCAAAGGACAGCAGAGAGAGAGAGAGAGAGAGAGAGAGAGAGTGAGGAGCAAAGGACAGAGAGGAGATGAGAGCCAAGGACAAGACACAGAGAGAGAGCAAAGGGACAGAGAGGACAGAGAGAGAGAGAGAGCAGAAGAGAGAGAGAGAGAGAGAGAGCGAAGGACAAAGAGAGAGAGCGAGAGAGAGAGAGAGGAGAGAGAGGAGAGAAGAGAGCAAATGACGGAGACAGAGAGAGAGAGAGATAGAAAGATGAGAGAGAGAAATTGACCAGAGACAGAGGAGAGAGCAAAGGATAGAGAGAGGAGAGTGAGAGAGCAAAGGACAGAGAGAGAGTGAGAGTGCCAAAGGACAGAGAGAGAGAGAGCAAAGGACAGTGAGAGAGTGAGAGAAGCAAAGGACAGAAAGAGAGAGAGAGCAAAAGGACAGAGAGAGGAGAGCAAAGTGGGGGGGGACAGAGAGAGAGAGAGGAGCAAAGGACACAGAGGAGGGACCAGTGAGCGAAGGACAGAGAGAGAGAGAGGGAGCAAAGGACGGAGACAGTGATGAGAGGAGAGAGGGAGAGAGAGAGCAAATGACAGAGACACAGTAGTGAGCAAAGGCAGAGAGGAATGAGAGTGCAAAGGACAGAGAGAGAGAGAGAGAAAGAGGAGAGAGAGAGAGCAAAGGACAGTGAAGAGAGTTGAGAGGAGCCAAAGGACAGAAAGAGAGTGAGAGAGCAAAGGAAGAGAGAGAGAGAGAGAGACCCCGACGTGCAAAGGACTCAGAGAGAGTGAGACAGATGAGAAACAAAAGGACAGGAGAGAGAGAGAGAGAGCAAGGACAGAGAGAGAGAGATGAGAGAGTATGCAAAGGACAGAAATGAAATGAAATCTGAAATTAATTTATTCAGTTAGGCCACAGCCCCTTCTGAAGGGGGTTTTCATTCTAAACTCGGCATAAGTATGACAACAACATTCAACACAAAGTTTAACAGGAATGTATGGGGGAAAAAAACAGCAATATAATGATACTCATATGATGAATTACAATCTACTACACTTGTGATGATGTCTAATCTACTGACCCATATATTATTACATTATAGGATTATTTCCCCCATGGGTCCTTATAGTATTGGGTTGTCAATACATTTGTTAGCTAACCTTTAAGTGCCTCTTAAAGGCTTTCATATAAATACATGCATAAATTCCTCACAATAATTATATTTTCAGTCGTCATCTAATAGAGGTCCACAGAACTGTCATGGACTTGCATAATATTTTACTTGGAATATATTCGGCCGTAGGTCATGAAAGCAGTGCAGACGAACAGAAAGTGATTTTCATGATCATTTGCCTTTCCACATAGCGGGCATGTCAGATTTCGGTCAGGAAAACTACATTGTGTCGGTGAACGATGCATTTACTATATCTGAGACACCAAATCTGAACTTCGTCATATAATTTTTTTTATATGTCTGTCAATTATCATGTGAAAGATATGTTTCGCAATTATTAAATGATTTTTTAAACGATCAGTACATGTAAGTCTATCACTTTCCAGAACTTTTCATGCAGTTTTGCCATCTGGTTTCAATATGTCTATGACGAACGAAACAATTGCAAAAAATATTTCACTTTTTCCACACCTCTGGTTTAGCCACACAAAGCCAAAACCATTTAGAAACAGGGTTCTTGCGAACATTTCACGCCCATTTGGTTTTGTCGTGAATCCAACCTGAGTAACTATTTTATAAGCTTTTTAAAGGTAATCTGTTATCATTCATCCGTGATCACTACCTCCTTTAGCCAGTATCTGATTCATCTGCTACACTTGAATTTATGTAAATAGGGGTGACGTCCAGTTCCTGTATCTCCATAAACAAAATCATTAGGTGTTTTAATGTGGACTCCTAAAAATTTCTGTAGAGCATACAATGAACCATTTCAAACATGAAACAGCAGCAGTATCCAGGCCCCTACAGATTCAGCACATAGACAGCGATTGCTGACACCCGACGTATCAAAATCTTTAAACAATACTCTCAGCGTATTTTATTAAGTGCGAACAATCGTTGCTGATATTGATAACAAAGCAATTCTCGCTCTGCTTGCGAGATCTGTGCATGCAGCACTATAACTCAGTCGGGTTAGAGAAAAATTAAATTCCAAGATATTTATAAACTATTTAACGACAGCCATTTGCTCACCATTAAAAAACAATCTCTCTCGCGCTGCAACGGTGCCATCCTTTTCTAAATAACACGACATTGCACTTTTTCATATTTACTGCTAAGTTGGTGTCCTAGAAGCTGCATTACATATATTGTTCAACGGGGCTGAAGGGCCAACTGTGTGTTTCTGACAACAAAGCTATATCATCTGCCAATAACAAATAAAAAATCAACTGTATCTGGAGACAAGTGTTGCACCATGTCTTCCTTCTCTATGATTCTTGTGCTAATTCGTTGATTTAAAACAAGGAAAATAAAACAGGACAACGTGCAATCTCCTTGCTTTAACCTTTTGTACAAACTATGTAATACTGTAAATCACCACCACACGACCCTTGCTTTTACACAATTATACTGATCTTGAACATCGGTACATTTTACCCTTGTATTCCATTCTTTTGACGTACTGGCCAAAGTAATTTTCTAGATTGGAATCAAATGCCTTTTCAAAGTTTCCAATGAAGGTCACATATAATTTGCGATTCCTTGAAAAACTGTTTTTGTACATAGCCAAAAGGCGTAAACATCTGATCGATGGTTGAATAACCCTTCTTAAAACCCGCTTGCCACTCACCGTGCTATATTAATTCCAACCCACCTTTTGCAGGATCTTTACAGTTAATTATAGAGCTATATAATTTATACTACTTATATCATAAGTGATATGCCCCTGTAATTACTTGGATCATTGAATTCACCTTTCTAACTAATGGCAATATAATCGATTCTGTCCAGTTATCAGTGAATATCCCTTTATCAAAATGTACATTGAAAAATCGGGACGAAAAATCAATTACGATATTTCGGAATTTTTGAATAATTCGCCAACAATGCCATCAGGGCCTGCAGCTTTTGTGTTTCTTGGGTTTTTTTAATTGCCAGAGATCCTTCTGTTCTAGTTATTGTACTGTTCAAGGAACCTGCATCGCTATCGAATCGAAGAAAAGTTCTCTCATCTTCTATTTCTTCTGCTCTTCTTCAGCATCTTTTTCGAGAAAGGATCTCTCTGAAATGCCTTATCCAATCGCTGAAGCAGAGATATTGTTAAGCGTACTAATTTTCTTAACTGTATATTCTGGCATGCTTGTTTCCAAAACTCTTGCTGATCTTCAACTGAGCTAAACTAATTGCATAACAAAGAAGATTATATCGTTCTCCTTCTCTTTAAAGATTCTTATACTCCCTTCGAGCTTTACATAAACGCAAAAAAAAAACCAAAAAAAAAACCTCTCTGTCTTTATCGTCCAATGTATTTCTAGTATTCTTAGAAGTTGTTTCACGTCTCTCTTGGTTTTAATATTAAACATTCATGTTCAAACCAATCATCATTCTTCAGAGTGTCTCATTTATTCTTATTTGTTTCCTCATGCACTCTGATTGATCTTTTTATACAAGCAATGAATATAATCTCATAAGCGGCGTTAATGTCATCATAGATCAGAGTTACTGCATTCTCCAGCATTGGACAAAGCATGTTGCTATCATTAGATCAAGAAAGTTATCAGCATATTCATCTTGCCTTTATACTTCTCTGTAACTTGTATGTTTTTCTTTATGCCTTTCCATCACTAACTTTAAAAAGTGATTTATATGGAATATAGAGGCAGATGGTCAGACTCATTCGTTTCATTTCACACAAAGATTCTGCCGATGTATTAATAGCATTAAACATGTCATAGGAAGTTATAAAATAATCATTCACATGTTCCCTGACTCTGAAATGTATGTGAAACGACCTTGACGGTCGCCGTTCGCACCACACATTTAAAACGCACGGATCTAACACAGCTCACATGTTTTACTAGAGCTTACCATACCTGTTTAATATCTTGTCTTCTGAACATCTGTTTATAAGGGTTTCGTTAGGCAAACTAAAGGACAATTTTGGGTTGAAATTCTGACAATGTTAGAAATTATGCTATTTAGATTCTCCAGCCAGAAGTACATAAGTATCAGGCATTATGAGCATAACATCAGAGAGTCAGTTTTCCAATCAACTAATGCCATTATCAATACCATAAAAAGCATTAGTATGAGTGAATTTTCTGGAGGCTACGTATGGTACATAACATAAAGAACATTCTTTGTAGACCAAAGATTCTTTAGAAATATCGAACGTATGGTTTTGTTTAGATCAATCGGTAACGCTTGTACAAAAGGTAAAAATTTCATTTTGATAAGACTACAACTCCTTCCTGATCTTCGTCCGTGTTTCGTAAACTGAACGGATGGTTTACAGAAGACTTATAATTGCTGAATACATCTGAATGTAAAAGTTTCAACAAAAAGTTGTCTACTAACAAACAAAATCAAAAGAGTTATATACGATATAAACGTTTTATCCAGATAGCTTAGAAAGCATGCCATTTACATTCCAATGCAAAAAAGGGACATATTTCCGTTCGTACAAGCCAAACTAGCCACAGTAGACGCTTTCTGTAAAATTATTTGATCCTTCAATATTGCTTTCTCTTCCTCTATTATCAAGACCTAAATTAACCTCTTCATTTTGATGGAAGGGACAATTGGATAAAGCTTGGTATGTGAAAATCAATACAACCAGAAGAACGATATTGTTCCCCATGAGACATAAATCATTTCGTCGTTTCTTAAACCATGTTCACAAATCTTCAAATGGGGACCTTTCACTCAGTGTTGGAGATAACAAATTACCACTTTCGTTCCGATTATGTACAAACATTTTGAGGAAAAAAACCCCATTTGACGATGAAACGAAACCATTTCTCATTCACATTTTCATTCTCGGATTATTTTGAGTTCTAAGTTGAGAGGGAAGATGATTCAACTGATGAAAAGGTAAAGCATTTATTTATCCTTCTTTCATTCAATTCTTCATGCCTGTATCAACATCTGAAGAATAATGATCATTTGTCATAGGAAGATTAAAACATTTTCCACCAATCCATTTTGTGCGGGACCTTGACAAGATAGACATGCATTCTATGACAGGACAGATTGTTTTCATCGTCTTTAATTAGGCACACACAATTCAGGAGGAAACATTTATCAAACACAGAAGGAGGTACACTTTCATTCCATTCTTTCATCCTGTGATGCAAAACATTGGTGGTGTCATCAGGTACACGTTTATCACCCCAGGAGCAAAGGACAGAGAGATGAGAGAGAAGAGAGAGAGGATGGAGAGAGAGAGAGAGAGAAGAGAGAGAATGAGAGAGAGAGAGAGAGAGGAGAACAAAGGAACAGACGCTGTGAGTGAGAGAGCAAAGGACATGAGAGAGAGATGAGAGAAAGGAACAGAGAGAGAGAGAGCAAAGGACAGACGAGAGAGAGTGTAGAGAGCAAAGGACAGAGAGAGAGAGAGAGAGAGAGAGAAGGACAGAGAGAGAGAGAGAGCAAAGGACAGAGAGAGAGAGAGTGAGAGAGCAAAGGGACAGAGAGAGAGAGAGCAAAGGACAGAGAGAGAGAGAGAGCAAAGGACAGAGAGAGAGGAGAGCAAAGGCTGAGATTAGAGAGAGCAAAGGACAGAGAGAGAGAGAGAGCAAAGGACAAGATAGAGGAGCAAAGGACAGAGAGAGAGAGAGAGCAAAGGACAGAGAGAGAGAGAGAAAGGACAGACAGAGAGAGAGCAAAGGAAAAGAGAGAGAGAGAGAGCAAAGGAAGAGAGAGAGAGAGCAAAGGACAGAGAGAGAGAGCAAAGGACAGAGACAGAGAGAGAGAGCAAAGGACAAAAAGACGAGAGAGAGAGCAAAGGACAGAGAGTAGAGAGAGTCAAAGGACAGAGAAGAGAGAGAGCAAAGGACAGAGAGAGAGAGAGAGCAAAGGACAGAGAGAGAGAGAGAGAGCAAAGACAAAGGACAGAGAGAGAGAGAGCAAAGGACAGCGAGAGAGAGCAAAGGACAGAAGAGAGAGAGAGCAAAGGACAGACAGAGAGAGAGAGCAAAGGACAAGACAGAGAGAGAGAGCAAAGGACAGAGAAGAGAAGAGCAAAGGACAGAGAGAGAGAGCAAAGGACAGAGAGAGAGAGAGAGCAAAGGACAGAGAGAGAGAGAGCAAAGGACACAGACAAAAGAGAGAGCAAAGGACAGAGAGAGAGAGAGAGCAAAGGACAGAGACAAGACAGAGAGAGAGAGAAGAGAGAGAGGAAGAGAGGAGAGACAAAGGACAGAGAGAGAGAAGAGAAGAGAGAGTCAAAGGACACAGAGAGAGAGAGAGCAAAGGACAGAGAGAGAGAGAGAGCAAAGGACAGAGAGAGAGAGTCAAAGGACACGAGAAGAGAGAGCAAAGGACAGAGAGAGAGAGAGCAAAGGAACAAAAGAGACACAAGAGAGAGAGAGAGAGAGGAGAGAGATGAGAGAGCAGAGAGAGAGCAGAAGGCAGAGAGAGAGAGAGGTCAAAGGACAACACAGAGAGAAGAAAGAAGAGAGAGAGAGAGAGCAAAGACAGAGAGAGAGAGGTCAAAGGACACAGAAAAGAGAGAGCAAAGGACAGAGAGAGAGAGCAAAGGACAGAGACAGAGAGAAAGGAGAGAGAGAGCAGAGAGAGAGCAAAGGACAGAGAGAGAGAGAGGTCAAAGGACAGAGAGAGAGAGAGAGCAAAGGACAGAGACAGAGAGAGAGCAAAGGACAAGAGACAGAGAGAGAGCAAAGGACAGAGAAAGAGAGCAAAGGACAGACAGAGAGAAGGTCAAAGGACAGAGAGAAAGAGGTCAAAGGACAGACAGAGAGAGAGGTCAAAGGACAGAAAGAGAGAGAGCAAAGGACAGACAGAGAGAGAGGTCAAAGACAGAGAGAGAGAGAGAAAGGACAGACAGAGAGAGAGAGGTCAAAGGACAGAGAGAGAGGTCAAAGGACAGAGAGAGAGGTCAAAGGACAGAGAGAGAGAGAGAGCAAAGACAGAGAGAGAGAGGAAAGGACAGAGACGCATGAGGAGAGAGCAAAGGACAGGACACAGAGAGAGAGGTCAAAGGACAGAGGGCGAGAGAGGTCAAAGGACAGGAGAGAGAGAGAGAGCAAAGGACAGAGAGAGATAGAGAGAGCAAAGGACAGAGAGAGAGAGAGAGGCAAAGGACAGAGCGAGAGAGGATCAAAGGACAGAGAGAGAGAGGTCAAAGGACCAGAGAGAGAGAGGAGCAAGACAGAGACAGAGAGAGAGAGCAAAGGACAGAGAGAGAGAGAGAGCAAAGGACAGAGAGAGAGAGAGAGCAAAGGACAGAGAGAGAGAGGTCAAAGGACACAGAGAGAGAGAGAGCAAAGGACAGAGACAGAGAGAGAGCAAAGGACAGAGAGAGAGAGCAAAGGACAGACAGAGAGAGAGAGGTCAAAGGACAGAGAGAGAGAGAGAGCAAAGGACAGAGACAGAGAGAGAGCAAAGGACAGAGACTAGAGAGAGAGCAAAGGACAGAGAGAGAGCAAAGGACAGACAGAGAGAGAGAGGTCAAGGACAGAGAGAGAGAGGTCAAAGGACAGACAGAGAGAGAGAGGTCAAAGGACAGAGAGAGAGCAAAGGACAGACAGAGAGGTCAAAGGACACACAGAGAGAGAGCAAAGGACAGACAGAGAGAGAGAGAGTCAAAGGACAGACAGAGAGGTCAAAGGACAGAGAGAGAGCAAAGGACAGACAGAGAGAGAGGTCAAAGGACAGAGAGAGAGAGAGAGCAAAGGACAGACAGAGAGAGAGAGGTCAAAGGACAGAGAGAGAGAGAGAGAGCAAAGGACAGACAGAGAGAGAGAGATCAAAGGACAGAGAGAGAGGTCAAAGGACAGAGAGAGAGAGAGGAGCAAAGGACAGAGAAAGAGAGAAGAGAGGAGAGAGAGAGAAGAGAGAGAGAGAGAGAGAGAGAGAGAGAGAGAGAGGGGGGGGGAAGGACAGAGACGCATAGAGGGAGAGAGCAAAGGACAGAGACACAGAGAGAGAGGTCAAAGGACAGAGCGAGAGGAAGGAAGAGAGAGAGAGGAGAGAGAGAGAGAGAGAGAGAGAGAGAGAGAGAGAGAGCAAAGGACAGAGACAGAGAAAGAGAGGGGGATGGGAGGAGGAGGGAAGAGCAGAGAGTCAGAGTCAGAGAGAGAGAAGTATTTGCCCAACAGCAGAATCATACCGACTGGAATAGGACATGAAGATGCTCTCTTTTTTTTATCAGCTGCAGGAATAATAATTTCCACGTGGCCCTGGCTCCGTGTGTACTAACCGGAAGACAGCAGAAAGGAGGAGAGGGGAGGGGAGTGGGGGGAGGGGCAATAAAGACATGATGGAGGAGAATTTTTGTAGTAGAATAAACGGGTAAGGGGGGGGGAGGGGGGGAAGCAAATAGCTAAAATGGGAAAAAAAAAAAAAAAAAAAAAAAAAAATAAAATAAAAATAATAAAAATTTAAATAATAACTGCCGGGTTTAATGAGGGAAAAGGTGGCGGGAGGAGGAAAGAAGGGGGGATTTGGAAAGAGGTGTGGGGGAAGGGGGGGAAACCCGTGTAATTACCCCACCCCCTCACCACCACCCCACCACCCCCCCCCCCACCCTTCTCTCTCGCATTTTGGGCGGCAAAGTTTTGTGCACCCCCAAAAAAAGCTGATGGTGCGAATCGAAAAACAGAGCAAACGCGTACCCTTGTCGGATAAAAGCGACTCGCTCGGGGGGTAGGGCTTATACAATCAAGTCAAGAACACTTTATCATCCCCAAAGAAAATTAAGAGTGGCCATAAAACAAAAAATCACAATCCACCCACCGCCACCTACCCCCCCACTCACACACACGAATATTCCCACCACGCACGCACGCACGCACGCACCACACAACACACAAAACACACAACACACACACACACACACACACACAAACAACATAGAATATTAACACAAAAAAACAATATCAAAAACGAGCTTTCTGAACAGGTTTACGAAAGTTCAGTTTTGATTCGGGAGTTTGATGGAATTTGGGAACGAAATGTTTTTAGTTCTTTTTTGTTTTGTTTTTGGAATTTTAAAACTTGTCGGGGCAGCATTGGGCTTTTTTTAAAAAATTACATGAAACTGTCGGCCGCAACATTCATGCTTTTTTGGACACGACATTCTAAAATTCATCTAGCTGCTCTTGTTAAGGCAGAAAAGGGAAAGTAGGAGGAAAGGGAACACAGGAAACAAATGTTCTGCCTAATTTAACCGCTGTTAGCGACCCCGGGGTGAAAGTGAACCAGACAACATAATGTTCTGTCCAATCTACGCTGTTACGGGGAAACGGGGGGGGGGGGTTTGGGGGGGTGGGGGGGGGGCGGGGGAAGGTGGAGGAGAGGCAAAGGATGGTGGAGGAGGGATAATGGGAATGGGAGGGTTGAGGTTTTCGTGTGTTTGGGATTTATGCCCAAGTTCTGTCGTGTCGATCGAGAGATAACAGATTGAGGGTTTCAGAGGGTCAGTGACCCGGGAAAAGGGGAACAAAAACACTTGAGGGTACAGACAGTCAGATGATCTGAAAAGGGGAAAAAAAACAGAAAAAATAATGATCTGAAGGGGAACAAAACAATTGAGGACGACAGTAATGATCAAAGAGGCAAAAAAATTTGAGGTACAGACAGTCGAGATTGAAGAGGAAAAAAACAGATTGGGTACAGACAGCCCGTTGACTGAGAGAGGAAACGAAAAAAATTTGGGGGTACGACATCAGTGTTTGAGAGAAAAAACAAAACAATTGAGGGTACAGACAGCAGATGATCTGAAAGGGGGAACATAAAATTTTGGGGGTAAGCGTCGATGACTGAGAGAGGAAACAAAAAGATAGGACGACAGTCAGATGATTGAGAGGGGGAAAGAAACAATTGGGGGGACAGACACCCCCGATGATCTGAGAGGGGAAAAACAGAAAACAGTTTGGGGGTACAGACAGTCAATTTCTGACAGAGAAAAAACAGATTGGGGGGCAACGTTTTTTAAAAAACAAACGTTAGGGCAAAGTTTTTTTATTAAAGGGCCTTTCCAAAAATTGTTAGAAGGCCAATTATACACTCTTTTTCCTTTCCTTTCCCTTTTTCTAAAACCTTGTCCTTTTTTTTAAATTCTCGGTCTTTTTTTCCCTTTTCTTTCCCCAAAAATTTTTTCTCCTCCCCCCCGGTACTCCTTCTCTTCTCTCTCCCTCATCTTTTCTCTCCTCCTCTCTCTCTTTTTCCCCTCTCTCTCTATTTGTTACTTTTCGTTAACTCAAGTTACTTTGCTTTAAAAACCCCACATACCCTGCGGGGAAAGGAAGAAGATTTTTTCAAAGTGTTTTTAAATGAAAACAGTGAAAAACCATTTCAAGAAAAAGCAAATGTTAAGGAAAAATATCAGTAACGACTAGCAAATGTTTAAAGGAAAGAATAAGTCCCGTTAAGATGCTTCAATCCCACAAAAATAAATGGGGAATTTTGGGCATTGCAACAGCTTAATGGGCCTGCAAAATAATTTTACATGTGTGGGGGAGCGCTCGCGCGCCGCGCGTGTGTGTGTGTGTGTTTTTTGTTGGGTGTGTGTGTGGTTTGTGTGTGTGTGTGGTTTTGGGGTGTGGGGGCAGTGTGTGTAATGTGTGCTGAAAATTTGTGCATGTGTGTGGGTGTTGGTGTGTGGTGTGGGGTGTGTGTGTGTGTGGGGTGTGTGTGTGTGTGTGTGCATTGGGGGGGTGGTTAGTTGGTGTGTTGGGGTTTTTGGGGTGTGTGTGTGTGTGTGTGTGTGTGGGGTGTGTGTGAGAGAGAGAGAAAAAGAAGAGAAAAGAGAGAGAGAGAAGAGAGAGGAGAGAGAGAGAGAGAGAGAGAGAAAGAGTCAGGAGACAGAAAGTAGAAACGGAAGAAGGAATATGTGTCATGGGCCATCTTGTGTTTGACAAGGTTTCACCACACAAACCCCACCCCCAAAACCAAATATAATTAAAAATATTTAATATATATATATATTATATTAAAAATATATATATATATATTTATATATATATTTATAAAAATTATACTTGTGTTGGTGTGTTGTGGTGGTTGGGGTGGGTGTTGTTTTTTGTATTTTTTAACGTGTGGATGGGGTGTGGGTGGCGCACACGTGTATGCCGCAGTGTGTGGTGCCCCGCACGAAACATGTTGTTTTTGTGTGTGTGTGTGTGTGTGTGTGTGTGTGTGTGTGTGTGTGTGTGTGTGTGTGTGTGTGTGTGTGTGTGTGTAAGCGTGGGGTTGTGAAAGAATGAGAGAGAGAGGACTGATGGAAGAGATCGACTAAGACAGAGAGAGATGAAGACAGACAGATAAAGGGTATGCAGACAGCAACAGACAGACAGTGTGACAGAGACTTTCAAACATTGAGAGAGAGAAAGAGAAGCGAGCGAGTAGAGCGAGAGAGAGAGAGAGAGAGAAGAGAGAGAGAGAGGAGGAGAGAGAGAGAGGGGAGGAGAGAGAGAGAGAGAAGGACACTAGTAACACGGGAGAGATGGAAACAGGTAAGCAACAAAGACAGATAGAGATTCGAGGGAGGATGACAAACAGAGACAGAAGCACAGAAGCACACACACACACACACACACACACACACACACACACACACACACACACACACACACACACACACACACACACACGCACAGATAGAGAGAGAGAGAGACAGACAGATACAGACAGAGACAGAGAGAAAAATGAAATGAAGTGAAATGAAAAGAAATCTTTATTCCGTAAGGCCAAGGCCCCGTTTGGAAGAGGGGAACAAAAACAAATACATGTAAACTCCATTACATACAAATACATGAATATACATTCAAGTTATAGCAAACTGCCGCGCTTGGAAGGCTTGATAAATATATAAAGTGCTAATTTTCTGACTGTAGTACTGTTCGTTGAGGCCAACAAGTGATATAAACGAAAAACATTTGAATTATGAGAGAACTTTTGACCTATGAACTTTTCTCTTATGCTATTGTAAAATGGACAACATAATAAGAAGTGCATTTTGTTTTCGACGAGAGAGAGAGAGACAGACAGACAGACAGATAGACAGACAGAGCACAGAGAGAGAGACCACCACACACCACACACACACACACACACACAACCGCCGCCGCCACACGCCACACACACACACACACACACACACACACACACACACACACACACACAACACACCCCACACACACCAAGGTTGACAGGACACGAAAAACACTAGGAGAGATGGAAACAGTAAACCGACAAAGACAGACAGAGATTCGAGGAAGATGATACACAGAGACCGAGCAACAAAGAATTAGAGAGACAGACGGAGAAAAGGACAGGAACCCGAGAGAGAGGGGGGTGGGTGGGAGGGAGGGGGGGGGTGGGAGGGGAGCACAGACAGGCAGAGACAGAGGTAGTTGCCAACAGCAGAATCACGCTGACTGGAAATGGAAAATCTGAAACGGTGATGCTCTCTTTATCAAGCTGCGGGAATACCTCCATGCGACGTGCCTCGGTGAGCACAAACCAGGAGGAGTAAGGGGGGAAGTGGGGTTGGGAGGGAGGGAGGGAGGGAGGCAGGGGGAACCGGGCAATGAAGACAGGATGGAGATGGGGGTTGAAGAAGGATCTGCAGGCACACAAAAAAAGCTAGCAGCTGAAACCAGAAACAAGAACTAAAAATAAGAAACGTCTGTAGATAATGATAAAAAAAGAAAAATGTGAGTGAGAGGCGGAAGGAGGTTGGAAGAGAGGTGATGAGGAAGAAAGTGGAACATTATCAACAGAGAGAGACAGACAGACAGACAGAGAGAGAGAGAGAGAGAGAGAGAGAGAGAGAGAGAGAGAGAAAGAGAGAGAGAGTCGTGGATCGTATGTGGCACGCTTTCAGTCTAAAGATGTGTGCTCGTGCATGCGTATGAATACATGTGTGCGCGTGCGCATTTGTTTCTTTTGAGATTTAGCAACGGTAAACAGTTTTCTATGGTGGTTTGTTTTTTTTATTTTGGTCAAAGACTAAGTACTGTGTCTTCTACTTTGTTCATTGTGTTTTAAACACAGAGAGAGGGAGAGAAAGAGATAGAGAGACGGACGCACGTACACACACACACACACACGAACCAAGTATTGCCAGACTGTTAAGTGCGTATGTCGTGGGGATCTTTCAGTTCAACATGTGATTTTTGATTGTGAACTAACGAAACCCTTTTTGAATGGTGTTATACCAAGTGCTGACACTGGGCATGTTAATGTGTTTGACTTTTAGATTCGTTGCCAGTTATTTCTCTTGTTAAATTAACGAGTAACCTTTTGGGAAGTCCATTAAGGAACATTTTATAATCATAATCGTAAGTTAGATTATTTTAGTTATTTTTATCTAATTTTTCATAGTTACTGTCCTACAATTCATCTATGCTTTATTTATGTTCCATGTAACCACATCGTCCTCTTTTCTTTTATAATAATAGTCTAAAATTGTAAACAATATGTTATTTAGACGTCTGCAATCACCTATATGTGTGACGAGACGTAAAACAGAATTCCTTCCTACACACACACACACACACACGGACGACACAAGATGGCGGCTACGGTCAAGCATTGAAACGGAAGGCAGCACTGATTTTTTGCAAAGTTCATAAATATGACAAGATCGGATCGAGGAGGACCAGAGATGGGAGAGCCGAGTCATCAGCGCACAGGACACTGATCCTGGGCACCGACAGTCGGCGGGCGGGCGACCCAGTCGGAAAGCGCAAGAGCGACGAAGACTGTTCGGTTACCAATGGCATGGACCGCGCTACAATGCCCGGAACCAGCAGTCAACACATCGGGCCTGGCGTGAGTACAGTTGGTCTGTCTGACCTACATGAAATGGTAGCAGCGCTCTGCACACGCATTTCAAATTTAGAAAACATTATTCAACAGCAGAATGAGGTAGTCCGGTCAAATGAGGATAGGAAAAAAAAGGGTCAATAGCGTTGGAACCCAAACAGAGTCCAACAGTATCGCTAAACCCACATATGCTGAAGCCGCTGGTTCGGGAGCATCACCACCGCATATCGATCGATCCAGTAAGCCTACAATAACACCCAACAAAAAATACAATGAAAAAAGGATCCGAAACAACCAACAAAACCAAAGATTCTGAAAAAAGAACATCAGAAGAAAAATATCGAATCGCAAGCTGTAATGACGTCAAGCAAAGCCCAGCTAAAAGACGTAATAGGCCCAGACCTAGATCTAAGGAACAAGAGAAAGCAGATCGAAACCCTGACCCTGATCTCCAAAGTGTTTTGATTCTTCATGACTCGGTGACAAATAAAGTAAATAGCAGAAGACTGGGCCAGTCCTATGGATGCGATGTAGTGTCACACAAGGCGTCCACGTTCAAGGATTTGCGACCGTCCTTCGAATCGTCTCGTCAATCTGCTGACAAAGCCTTTGACGCCGTTTTAGTTCACTGTGCCGTGAAGGACTTGAAATCAAAATATCCGATAGAAAGCAGCAAAAAAATTCATGAAATGTATCCGAGACATTTCTAAAAAACAACCTGGAATGAAAATCATCAGCAGCAAGATTGCACCATTTAAAGACTCCCAGCTTAACATCAAGGGGGACCTCTTCAATGCCTTGCTGGCATCAGAGCTGATTGAAGACAGCATCTCATTCATCAGCCACACTAACCTTCACGTCATGTCAACACCTGGCATTTCCGGGACGACCTCCATCCTACTTTCAGAGGGCTAGTGTTTTCGCCAAGAACATCGGAGACGCATCAGAAGCCTGTTCTGGACAACACCCAAAAAAAGTGGCCCGACGCTACCGTTTCCAGCAACGCGGCCTCTCCCAGTACCAGCCGTTCCTGGAAGACCCACGCTACGATCCTCGCCTCTGGAGAAACATGTTTAGTGCATTTTATGGTTGGTGATGGAAACACTTTGCAGAAATTCAGTGCTCAAATTTCTGACTGTAGACTAATATCTATATCTATTCACCACTTGTGCCAATTTGTATTGCTGACATACTAACACAACATCTCTGATTTATTTATTGGCAGTTTCACCATTTCAACCACACACACACACACACACACACACACACACACACACACCACACACACACACACACACACACACATACACACACTTTTCAAAGTGTATGGTTTTATCGAAGTGGCCTACAAGTCTACATTATTTTGACAGTGCATTCAATTTTCCCCCTTAACTTTGTTTTTCCCTGTTTTTGTTCGTGATTTTTTAAGTCAGAAAGCAATTGTATTTAGCTTGCTTCCCAAACCCCTGCCTGTTTTCGTGATGTCATCTATGAAGTTATGCAATGGAATGTTAGATCTGTTTCCACAAATTTGCCATATCTAATTCAACATCTGGGAATAATATATACCAAGCACTTATTATTACAATCACTCAACGTGAAAAAGAACAAACTGCCCAAACTACCAGGTTATTATTATCCACCTGTATATGAGCAAGTTGAGATATTCCAAAATCAGTGCAGCGATATATATATAAAAGAAGGGATAGATTACAAAGTATGCCCTCCCCCTGCACCAAATAATACTCAAGGTTTACATTTGCGTGCAGCTCAAGTAAAATTTAATGAAAATCATACAATAAACATAGTTTCTGCGCATTTACCTAAAGGATCCAATGAATTCACACAGAATGGTTACATACTCTTCAAGATAAAGAAAAGTGGCTGATAGCAGGGGATTTTAACGCTCATTCTCCATTTTGGGATAAAGATTGTGCATCAGTTACTAGTAACCGCTTTGTTGAAAATATTGTTGATTCTTGTTTTATATGCTTAACGATGGCCGCATCACTAGAATTCCGGACAATCTCAACACACAGGGCATCAGCAATTGATTTAACTTTAGTATCTCCTTTCCTAGCCCCAGAATGTAGCTAGAAACCTTTACGATACTTTGGGAAGCGATCATCTTCCTATTATTATAACATTTAAATAAATGACAGCGTCTTATGGATCTCACGTAGACAAATTCCACAATATAATTATAAACTTGCTGACTGGGAGAAATTCAAAACTAGTCTGGATGCTTGCCATACTGAAAGTGTTGATACTTATAACATAGATCAATTATAGTCATACCTTACTTGTGCCATTCTTAAAGCTGCTGATGTAGCAATTCCAAAGTTCCAACCAGTCAAATCAAACAAACATTCAGGAAATATCTGGTGGACACCACCTGTGACGCAGCCGTAAATAATAATAAATCAATGTTTATGATGCATCTAAAAGACAATTCACCAGAGAATCTAATTGCTAAAAGAAAAGCAAATCATCATTGCAATATGGTAATAGCGCAGGCGAAAAGGCAATACTGGTCCTGTTTTTTGTACAAATAAAAATTCAAACCATACAGATCTCCAAAACGTTTGGAAAAAGTTTAATGAAATGAAAAAAGGTGTAAATTTTGGCCATCTTGTCCTATAAGACTGAAGAACAAAGAATTTCCGTCAAACTCAGAAAAGGCAGAATATTCGCTGATATGTTTTCAGACTTTATACGTCTAGAAGGCCTGGCCCCTAAAGATAAAACATACAGAACTGAAGAAGAAGGAAAAGATGAATACAAAGTCCAGTTAGTGACAACAGTCACTTCATCAATACCCCAATTACTTTTGATGAAGTCAAAGATGCACTTATGTCTCTTCCTAATAAGAAATCATCTGTAGGATTCGATATAGTTTCTAATGATATGCTTAAACACTTGCCAGAAACTTTGTTTTATTTTTACATAACAACAAATGTTGGGTTGAGGGGTTTATGCCAGAACACTGGAAACAGTCTGTCATCGTTCCTATTCTAAAGCATGGTAAAACTCCAGTGGGCAAACATAGTTACAGGCCAATTGCACTAACTTCACAACATGTAAACTTCTGGAGAGGATTGTTTTAAGAAGATGATTCATTATTGTCAAGTAAATAAAATAATTCCTATTAACCAAGCAGGCTTCCAGAAAGGCAGGTCTGCAATCGATAATTTGGTGAAACTTACAACAAGCATAAAACATCAGTTTGCGAGAAGAAAAAACGTTATTGCCACTTTCTTTGATATCAAAAATGCCTTTGACTAAGTCTGGCATGCAAAGCTTTTTTTATAAACTAAAACAGACTGGTTTATCGGGTCATCTATATCATTTTATTCATTGCTTTTTGAGTAAAAGAAGTCTACAGGTTCGAGTAGGGAATTCATACTCAAATTTTAGATCTCTTCACATTGGCTTGCCACAAGGTTCCGTAATTGCACCTCTGTTATTCAATATCTTGATGAACGATTTGCCATCACATTTGTCAAAACATGTAGTATTAGTACAATATGCAGATGATATCTGTTTATGGATGAATGTTATAATGAAAAGAAATACATCTAAAAGGGCATTAAACTATATCAAGAAGCTATATCAAAGAGAACTTGATAAAATAAACAATTATTGGTCAAAAATGATCTTGCATTATCTACAGAAAAGACTCATATGATGCTTTTCAATAATGGTTTACAATTGAAAATGAAACAATTCAGTATAAGGATTCGGTATCATTTTTGGGTTTGTTTCTTACTACAAAGCTAACGTGGAACGCTCATATCAACCATGTTGTTACCAAAGCAAGAAAATGCTTAGATTTTTTTAAAGTTATAAGTAAACAATACTGGGGGCAAGACAGCAAAATTTGAAACATCTCAGCACAACATTAATTCGATCAAAATTGTCTTATGGACAAGAAATATTTTTTAGTGCTCCAAATTATTTACTTAAGAAACTTCAAAGTATCGACTGCAAAGGATACAGGTTGCTTTTGGTGTGCCCTTTCACGCATCAACCCTCGGAACCTATAAAGAAATTGGAGAACTGCCCTTGATTGAATATCGAAATCTTGCATGTGCAAAGTACGTTCTTAGGACCTCAACAACTGACAACTTTGTCTCGGAAGAAGTACAAATAAAATCAAAAATAAATTTTCCTAAACGGGCCAGACAGATATCTTCATTAAAGCCAATTGGTTCATATGCATCAGACTTATCTAAAGAATCGGAAATAAATCCACATAATATTGATGCACAGTAAGTAGTTTGTCCTTACCCTAACTGGGAGATGAATAAACCACATTTTGATATCAAGTTCACTAATGTGAAGAAGAATGAGAATCCAGATATTATACAAAGTGAAGTCCGACTTTACCTAGAGAACAAATACCCAAATCATTTAAAGGTATAAACAGATGCTCACTCTTAGATGATCACTGTGCTGGTTCAGGCTTTGTAATACCAGCTTTAGAAAAAGAAAAGTCATGCTTCATTGGTAAAAATCAATCAATATTTACCGCCGAACTCGTTGCTATACTTATGGCTCTTAATTACATAGTTGATCTTCCATTGAACATTTTTCAAATTTTATTCTGCGTCCATTCTCAGTCCGTACTGTATGCTTTACGCTCAATTGATTACAAGAAAAAAACCAAAATTATCATAGAAATCAATCAAATGATTAAACATTTTAAGTTTAAAGGGGACCAATATCACCTTTTGTTGGGTTTCTTCACATGTTGGATTATAGTCAAATGATTGTGCTGATAGTGCCGCAAAAAGAGGTGCGAGGCAAGACAGGGAATCTATAGAAATAAACATCCCATTATCCGTTACAGAAGGGTATCATTTACTGGAGCAAGCATCGTGGAACAATGTTTCAAAATCTCTCCATAGGAAAGATAAATTCCCAGTCTCTTACTGAATTCCGTTGGTTTAGCAAACAAAAGAGCTGTGAATTACAGAAACATTTTCAAATTTAAACACATTACTTCGCTGTCTTATAGGATAAAGCTTAATGCCTTCAAAACAAAATTCAGCAAGAATGTTAAATGTCTGTCGGTGAACAAATTTCAAACCAACACATTCTTCTGGAATGCCAGAGATTGAGACCTATTTTACCGGCTATTCCTGAAAGTTCTCTTGACAGTATCCTTGAGAATTTTAGTTTGTTTTTGATTTTGCGTAATGTTTACTACGCAGTCCTGTGGGACATTTGTTAAAGTTTGTGTTATGATTCAAAATAGTTATTCAAAGTTGGTTTTCCCATACCTTTTTTTTCCTTTTTTTTTAAAACTTTTTTTTTTTCTTTTATTATTATTGTATTGTAAAGATGCTTTTTTTGTATATGATTGCAAGGTAACCCACCCACTCACCTCCTCCTCATGCTCCCCCCCCCCCCTCCACACCCTTTCTCTTGTCTAATATCACAATGTGGAAAGACGTTAAATTGAAGACAGCAACACAACAAATACACACAACACACACACCACACACACACACACACACACACCCACACACAACAACACACACACACACACACACACACACACACGTACACCCCCACGACATGTAACCACTGGAGATTTCATAGGGTGGTAATCAATATTTCGATGGATATAATTGCTATGTTGATCTTACCAGACTGATCTTGATTGTACACAGGTGGGTAATGAAAATTCGGAATATGGTGCAATTTATTTTTACTTACGTTTAAAGATTGTAGTAATAAGACTTTAAACTGATTTGATGACAAATGTATCAGTTCATCAATATTTCTGATAATGGAACGAAAATCCATGGAAGATGTCAATATTTGAAAGCACTTCCATCAGAATTATTTACATTTACTGAAAAAAAGACATTAGTAGAATAAATGATAACAGGATTATTATCTGTGTGAAGTTGACGTAGTAAGGCTAGCCAAATGTGGAGACTGCGAATCAGCGCTAGCCGGAAGTGAAGTCGTCACATCAGAGTTCGCAGAATGTGAAGAGGTCACCTCAGGGCTAACAGGAGAATCGTCTCCTCAGGACCGGTATGAGGGGAATGAAATCACCGCAGGGTCAGCATAGGTAGAGACGTCATCTCAGGACCGGAAGAAGAGAAGAAGTTGACGCCTCAGGGCCAACAACATGAGGAGTCGTCACCTCCGGGACAACAGGAGGTGTCTTTGAGGGCCAGCTGGAGAAGGATCCTCAGGGTCAGCAGGAGAAGGGGGAGTCTCCTCATGGCCAGCAGGACGAGGGAGAGTTTCCTCAGGGTCAGCAGGAGAAGGGGGAGTCTCCTCATGGCCAGCAGGACGAGGGAGAGTTTCCTCAGGGTCAGCAGGAGAAGGGGGAGTCTCCTCAAGGCCAGCAGGAGGAGGAGGTGTCTCCTCAGGACGAGCAGGAGGAGGAAGTGTCTCCTCAGGACCAGTAGGAAATGGAAGAGACTCATCAGGACCAGCAGGAGGAAGGGGAGTCTCCCCAAGGCCTGTAGGAGGAGGGAGAGTCTCCTCAGAGCCAGCAGGGAGGAGTAGGAGCCTCCTCAGGGCCAGCAAGAGGATGAGTCGTCCTCTTAGAAACAGCAGAAGGAAGAGACGTCACCTCATGGTTGACTGAAGGTGGGACGTCTCCTCAATAACAGCAAGCGGTGTAGCTGTCTCCTCAGGGGTATCAGGAGGTGAAGTCGTCTGCTCAGGGGCAGTAGAGGGTGTAGACATCTCCTCAGGGACTGCAGAAGTCGAGCGGAATGAAGAGAAAGAGGACATGAATGTTTCCAACTGTTTCAGGCAGCCGATCTTTTCACTCCGGGATAGGAAAGATGACGCATGAGGGAGAGAGGTTGAATAGATTGAGAGCAAATTTTGAAACACATTTGAACGGTCTTCTTGTTGTCGAAGAACGGGAGTAGCAGGGAAGACAACAGTTGACAGAAAAGAAGAGAGTGAGGGAGGAGTACGGCCAAACTTGACAGCATCAGCATACAAATTCTTCGCACTAGAGCAGGATGAGGAGTTGATTGAGGGTTCATATGTGATCTTGGTGTTGTTTGCTGACTCACGCTTAGCATCCGCCTTCTTTACTGCTGCCATGGCGTCACAAAAGGGCATGCACTGTTTGGATCTGAGGGTAACTGCGGCCTTGACCACACTCTTTGCTGGGCAGTGTCTGTAAGCAGCAGAGTGCTGCCCTTTGCCGTTCGCGCATTGTGGGCACTGTGCCTTGCAATCTTTCCTTGAATGTGAGCTCACCCCACACCTGCTGCACTTCCCCTGCTTCGCCCTGCACTGCTTCCTGGTGTGGTCCAGTCTCTGACATATCGTGCACTTTCGGACGGGAGGCCTATAGGGGTGCACACAGTACGATTTGCCATCAATTTGTAGTTTTTCGGGAAGACGAGGGAGGTTAAAAGTGATTTTGAGAAGTGTGCTGTTTTTCTTCCTCGTTTGTATTGTGTCAACACTCAGTACACACGAACATTGTTTCAGATCGTCTTCTCTCAGATTTTCAAATACAACGCCGAAGGTTTTAACAGATGGTTTGCGGCAGCTAATGTCAATCCCTGCTAAATTAGAAGTAGACAGAAACTGATTTTGTTGCTTTTTTGAAGCACATTCGACGAAATACTCTCCAGATCGAAGACGACGAACTGCTTCCACCTCACCAAATGAGCCATAAATGTCTGTTTGAAGTTGTATCTCACATATTGAAGCGTTAAAAAAAAACCAAAACCCAGGTCCTTCAAAATCACGGGGAAAGGAGTTGGGGATGGCATATTATTAAGGAAGGTCCGCTCTTGATATTTTAGGTTGGTCCCTTTTCTCGGAGATTTTACAACAATGCTACCTTTGTTAGTGGATGATAAATTGTCTATATTAAATGGCAGTGCCATCTTTACAAAAAAAAAAAAATCACAGGAAGGGGGAAGGATGGGTGCTAGTTACTTGAGGGCCCGGAGAAGAACAAGAAAGCCATGACGCATATAACATTTTCGACGTAATGGCCAAATGACGTACTGGTACACAGACGTCATTAGTTTTGTTCTTTTATTTGTTGCAGAATTCTTTTGGGTTTATGTTTAGGTTTGTAGGGACAATTGCCTTTAGCAATTATAGCCAGAACTGGCTTTACATGTCCCTTCTATGTGTTATCTGTCTTCACACGGTCAGGTCTTTAACTCGCTCAAGTCTTTATTTATCATAGTCAAAATAAATAGTCTTCAATAATACACTATCATCGATAGAGCTTTTGAAACGGTTAGTATTTTGTGCACGTTTAATGTTAGGGGTTAATTTATTCCAAAGATTTGTTACTCTGTTACTAAAAGAATATTTCCTTAGGTTAGTGCGATAATATTCATGATAAATTTTATCCACACTATTTCTGGTAATATCAACTCTTGATGCAGTAAAAAAAAATTTGAAATAGGAATATTGTCAACACAATTAAATATTTTATAGACTTGGATCAAATCGCCCCTCACTCGTCTTGTTTTTAGGGTAGGCAGTCCAAGAGCTTTTAACCTACCTTCATAGGAAAGATTTTGTGTATTCTTTGCAAGCTTTGTTGCTCTTCTTTGTACTCTTTTTGTACTTCTTTTTGGCATAAAAAAAAAACAATGAGAAATCTCAAATTATAATAATCACAACCGAGATAAAGCCTGAGATGACAGTCGGAAAACGGACGATTGTGGATAAAATGAACCGATGCTAATATAAATGAAAAAGCAGAGCAGAACGATGAAATGAAAGGCCAGACGAGGATCAGGATCACCAAGCAAAACCGCAGCTGGGAGTGCCGATTTAAAAAAAAAAAATAATAAAAAGAAAACACACGGGTTTTAAATCAAATTAACACCAAATATCTACATCGTGAGAGAGAAGCAAATCC
>JAFLJL010000167.1:0-7500 GCA_018398815.1 Conus ventricosus | reverse complement strand
CCATCACATACATCGTACATTACACACAACACACCCACCACACACACACACACCACACACACACACACACCCACACACATAGAATAGAAAGATATATAGATAATTAGATAGATAGAATAGATAGATAGATAGAATAGATGATAGATAGATCGATAGAAAGATAGATAACCGAAAGATAGAAAGATAAAACTAGTTAAACAGAAGTAATTCTAAATTATCTACAAATTTGTTTCAAAGCGTGATGCGCTGTCATCAGGATGTATTTTTTGCGTTTGCCCACTGCCGATGATATAAGCGTGTGGGCCTCCCGTTGCGGTGTTTCCACGTGCGGGTTGGCTGCACGTGTTTTTTTGGGGGCTTTCAGGTTTTTGTTTTTGATAACTCAATATTGAATTCAAAAAATCTACCAACGTTTCCAAACAACACTAAAAAATCAAATAAAACATGTAAACATGACAAAAAAATTTTGTGAAGGCGGATAAAAACTAGCAATTTACTAACAAAATGGAACCAAAAGAATACTCTCAACTCCTTGACAAAAACATCCAGACAAACACCAAAAAAAAAAACACAAAAATATACATGACGTACCCGCACTAAAGAAAAAGAACTTGCAGAGTGCATAACCTAAGTTACAGTATAGAAGCGACAGCAACAAAAGAAGCTTTCATAACACTCAAAGACCAACAGCCCAATTTTCATAACAATCCAACATATTGACTAATAAACCCATCCAAATCGAATTAGGCAAAAATAAGCAAGAAAATTCTGGAAAAATAATAAAGAACGTAAATCAAACCTGAAGACCACCTCTGGAAAGAACACTACGAAGTAATCCAATGGTTCAAAAAACTCAATAAACAAAGTAATACAGTATTCATCAACATTTGACATCGTAGACGTTAACCCAACTATATATGAGGAACTACTCAACCAAGCCTTGAAGTTTTGGCCAGTAACCCACACAGACATAACGGGTCAGAAATGGATGAATCATTCACCACACCAAGAAAAACATAACTACACAGCAAAAAATGAAACCTGGATCAGGAAAACCAACAGAAACCTCAACATTCGACGTTACCCAATGGATCATATGATGTGCAGAAACATGTGAACTGTCGGACTATCATGCCTGTCCAACATCAAGAAAAAACTCGGAAACAAGTCGACAAAACAGAAGACGATGGCCTTGCTTGCACTGACCAACACACCAAGAACCATCGCAAAACAAGAAGAAAGAACTATCAAAATCCTTCCAAAACCACAACTATAAATATTATCCTTTGAAGCAAACAAAAAGGTAGTGAACTACTTAGACATTACACTGGATCTCAACAATCACATAAATAAACCATACAAGAAACCCACGAAACACCTCTTTACTGTACACACCAAAGTAACCATCCCACCATCTAAATTAAAAACCATACCCCATGACAAAAACAAGAGAACAATCAAAACCTGTCATGCAGTGAGAGAGTGTTCAAAACAATGCAGCAGTAGAATACCCGGAGGCACTACAAACAAGTGGATACCATTACAAAATACAATACAACCCAACCGAACTATCACAAATAAAAAGCAAGAAAAATAGAAAAAAAAATCATATGGTATAACCCCCCCCATACGACGGAAACCTCAAAACACACAAAGTAAAAGAAATCTTCAAAATCCTAACAACTTCAATTTCCAAAGAACACAAACTGGTCCCAAAATATTTAACAAAAACACTGTCAAACAACGTACTCATGTATGCCCAACCTCAAAAACCTAATTGACCGCATCCAACAAAATTAAAAATCAACACACAAAGAAAGGTGATAAGAAAGGAAATCTTGCAATTGCACCATAAAGGAGCAGTGCCCACTAAACATAAATGTCTTCACAACAACATTGTATACCAGGCTACAGTGACCTCAGAAAATGAAAAGAAACATACATAGGGGTCACATGAAAACCACTTCAAAACCGATAAGCAAACCACAAACAGCATATAATAAAGAAAATGTAAAAACCAAACAAATAACTGAGCAATTAACTGAAAATTAAAGACGGCATAAAAACAAGCTACAATAAATCCTGGAAAATCATACAAAGAGCAACACCAATCAGCAATGTTTCAAAAAGTGCAACTCTAATTTTAAACTGAAAAATGGTAATACTATGCAAACCACACTTAGCAACTAAACACCAAAACAGAAATAGTAAAACAACTGGCAGGCATAAATGGAAATCGTTGTTAGTAACAAACCCAAAACAAAAAACCAGCAACCCCCCAAAAACCCGTTCAGACCAACCCGCACGTTGCAAACAAACCGCAAACGGGAGCCCACACGCTAAATAACACCGGCGTGTGGGCCAAACCCAAAACCATCCTGATTACAGCGCAACACTCTTGAAACAAATTAGTAGATAGTTTTAAAGAATCCTCTTAACTTTTTATTATCAATGTTGCTCCCCAAGGGTTGATCACTTAAAAATGTTTAAGGCATTTAAATATACTGATCTATATAATATATAAAATATATATAAAAATATCAATATAAATATATAAATATATATAACAATAAATATATATATAAATATATGATGCTGAAAATTAAGTAGTGGGGGAAATATATATATAAATGATATATACTATCTATATATATATTGTGTGTGTGGTGGTGTGTGTGTGGTTGTGTGTGTTTGTGTGTGTGTTTGTTGTGTGTGTGTGTATGGTGTGTGTGTGTGTGTGTTATGTATACTTCTTGTGTATGTATGCATGCATACATGTTTGTATGAATGTGTTCTATGTATATGAAAGTATGTAAGTATGTAAATGTGTGATAGATAGAGAAAGACAGATGATGGATAGATAGATAGATAGACAACAGACAGACAGATAGATATAGATGTTTTCTTGAATTTTAAACGCCCTATAAAGAATAACACTCACAACACAAATTCTTACAAGTTGTGTTGAAGAGAAGCCAGACATACAGACAGACAGACCGACAGACATACAGACAAAGTAGAGAGATAGAGAAAAACCAAACAGAGAGAGGCAGGTTTAGGTTTAAAGGTTTAAGATATAAAATCTTTTCAGTAAGGCGCTGCTGATAATGATCCCTATGCAAAAAAAAAAACATGGCATGAACAATTTTTCAGGCTAATAAAACCAGCAAACACGTCAACAATTTTCTAATCTTAAACGCTCTAACACATGAGAAACCAACATTCGTACAATCTAAAGAAGATTGTAGAACCCAGCGAAAGGTATCTTTAAACATATATGGTCACTACAATGTTTCGTCCAACTAAGCGCTAACTATCTACTAAGTGTGCAAGATCTTTCGTGATTATTCTGTGTAAAAAGACATGATAAGTGGAGAGAGAGAGAGAAGAGAGAGAGAGAGATAAGAGAGAGAGAGAGAGAGAGACATCCAGACAACAGACAGACAGACAGACAGACTAGCAGACAGAGGGAGAGAGAGAGGGAGAGAGTAGGAGAGATAGAGCGATTGAATTACAACAGAGACAGGGACAGATAGAGACTAGAGCGACAGACAGACAGACAGACAGAGAAAGACAGACAAGAATACAGACATGCAGCCAGAGGGAGAGAGAGACATACAGAGAGAGACAGAGACAGAGGGACAGACAGACAGACAGACAGAGGAGAGAGAAACGGAGAGATAGAGGGAGAGAGAGAGCATTTGAATGACAGAAAGAGTCTGTCTCCTGCCGTGTCTTCAACTACGCAACAATATCTCTCTCTGTAACAGATTGAGACAGAGACAGAGAGAGAGAGACAGAGAGAGATAGAGAGTGAGGAGAGCAGACCGGAGAGGGAGAGAAAGCGGCGATTGAATGACAGACAGAGACAGATAGATACAAGAGACAAGATAGACAGAGAGAGAGAGATGAAGAGAGATAGAGAGAGGAGATAGAGAGAGAGACAGACTGACAGACAACAGACAGACCAGACAGAGATGGAGAAAGTGATGACAGAAAGTATCAAGAAATGGCAGACAGAATAAAGAGCACACACACAAGAGTGAAATGGAACGGAAGAGAGAGAGAGTGAGAGAGAGAGAGAGAGATAGAGAGAGAGAGAGAAGAGAGAGGAGAGAGAGGGTGGGGGAGGGGGAGAACTAAGCGGCAAAAAGAGAGGAATAGAAAGACACAGAACAGACAGACAGACAGACCAGAGACAGAACCAAACAGAACAAAGATAGAGAGAGTGAATATAGTGGAGAGAGAGAGAGAAGAGAGAGAGAGAGTGAGAAGAGAGAGAGAGAAGAGAAGAGTGGGGACAGAGAGAGAGACAGTACATATGCCAGGAGAGTTAAAGAAGAGAGTTATTGGCGCCAGCGAGAGACAAAGAAAGCGACAAAGAGATAGAGAGAGACAGAAAGCGAGACAGAGAGAAGGGAGGGAGGCACCTGAACAGGTAGTGCGAGAGAATTCGACAGGAGGAGAGACAGAGCAAGACAGAGGGAGACAGACAGGCAGACAGACGGAAGAACAGAGAAGAGAGGAGGGAGAGAGAGAGAGAGATAGAGAGAGAGAGAGAGAGAGAGAGAGAGAGAGAGAGAGAGAGAGAGGAGTCCAGATATGCGTGACTCAGAGAAAGAGAAAAAGAGAGTGGGAGGAAAGGAGGTGGAGAGGTGGGCAGAAAGAGAAACAACACAGCACACACAACACACACACACACACACACACACACACACACACACACAACACAAACGACAGAACCAACGAAGAGAGTAGAGGGAGAGGGAGAGAGAGAGAGAGAGAGAGGAGAGAGAAGAAGAGAGAGAGAGAGAGAGAGAGAAATAACCAAGAGGATCAGAGGCAGAGACAGGAGCATAGGGGGGAAAAGTAGACAAACACTGACAGAGAACAGACAGATACACAGCAATTTGCAAAGAGAGAGAGAGAGAGAGCGAGAGAGAAGAGAGAAGAGAAGAGAGAGAGAGAGAGAGAGAAGTGTGCACAGAACGCGGAGATATTGAGATGCACACTGGGAAAAACAAAAATAACAGACACACACAAACAGAAATACGACACAACGAAGACATACCGAGACAATACCGAGAGATAGAGACAAGAGAAAGAAATTGACGAGGATTAGTGCTGGGGTTGGGTTGGGAGGTAGAGAACTGGAGAGAGAAGAGTGGAGGGAGGGAGGGACGGGTAGGAGAGGAGGGAAAAAAAGGGAGGAGGGAGAGAGAGAGAGAGAGAGAGAGAGAGAGAGAGAGAGAGAGAGAGAGAGAGGAAGAGAGATGCAATACAAGAATCCACTTGCTGGACATGGAGACGAAGCAAAAGCACATTTATCAGCATCATGAATAACTTCACGTGGCTTGCCTCAAAGGGGGGTGAAAGGCGGGGGCGGGAGTAAAGGATAATGGCTGGAGGAAGAGAGAGAGAGCAGGCAGAAGGACGGACAGGTATGCAACTAAACAATGCCTTGAACATTGCATAAAAGAAAATGAAGGCCTTGGGGGGGGGGGGGGGTGGGGGGGGGGGGGGGGGGGGGGGGGGGGGGATGAGAAGGAGAAAGGGGTGATGAAGAAAATAATAAGGTGATGAAGAAGAGAACTGGAAACTTAAGATAACATCTCACCCCCCCCCAACCTCCTCTACCCCCTCCCCACCTCTTTCCCACCCCCCTCAATCACCTGTCCCCACCTCACTCTTTCTCCGAGCTCCCCAAATTAGGTGAATTAGTGTGCCCACACTACAGCCGAGATGTACGCTCGAATATGAAGGGGAGGAGAGAGAAGTCAACGCGTGCAACGCGACCCACTAAAAGTGACTCGTGGATGTGATGGCTTTACCAGAGATGCAGCAGAGGAAGATAGAGAATAGAGAGAGAGAGAGAGAGAGAGAGAGAGGAGGGAGAGAGGGAGCGAAGAGAGAGAGAGAGAAGAAGAGAGGGAGAGAGAGAGAGCAGAGGAAAATGAACAGAGAGCAAGAAAAATGTTTCCCCATTCTCACGCTTTAGAGATACGGGGGGGAGAGGGAGGGGGCAGAATGGGGGCGGGGGGGAGACGAGATGAGGGGGTTTGTGGGGAGGAAGGAGAGGGAAGGAAATGAGGGGGAGAGAGGGTTGGGGAGGGTGGCGCTCAAGAGTTGTGTGATTTTGCCGGATCTAAGCTCTGCATGTCAAGATTAAGAGATACAGAGAACGAGGAAAGGAGGGGGAGAAGGGGCAGAGAGAGAGAAAGAGGGGGGGGGGGGGGGTGCAGGCAAGCAGAGAGACAAACAGAGACAGACAGACAGACAGACAGACAGAAAGACAGCCAGACAGTAAGATAGACACGAAAAAAAAACAGAACTGATCTCATCGGGCGTATTGAAAACGTGAATTTTCAGGCAGGATTTCCTGAAAGTGTTATTGTGCGTTCTTTCCAACAATATTTCTGATAGACCCAATTTAACCGATGATTATTACATCCCCTCTCTCCTCTCTCTCTCTCTCTCTCTTCTCTCTCTCTCTCTCTCTCTCTCTTTTTCTCTCTCTCTTCTCTCTCTCTCTTCTTTTTTCTCTCTCTCTCTTTCTTTCTCTCTCTTCTCTCCACTCTCTCTCTTTCTCTCTCTCTCTTCTCTTCTCTCTCTCTCTCTTCTCTCTCTCTCTCTCTCTCTCTCTCTCTCTCTCCTCTTCTCCTCTCTTTCCCCTTCTCCTCTCTTTCTCTCTCTTTTCTCTCTCTCTCTCTCTCTCTCTCTTTCTCTCTCTCCTCTTCCTCTCTCTCTCTCTCTCTCTCTCTCTCTCTTCTCTCTCCCCAGCGCTGGGTGTTAGGAAATCATGATGATTGTCAGAATTACTGTGTTTACATACTTCGTGTACGTGTTCTTGTTTGTGAATGTGTTGTTTGTTTTTTGTTCAGCCTTTGTCTTGGGGAGGGGAGGGGAGGGGGAGGTAGGGCCGGTCCTCAAGGAATATAATGTTCCAAACCCAATTTCCACATGCTTGCTCTCTGTCTCTGGAATGCAGAAAATATGGGGCCCCTTGCATCATGGGCAACGTGGTTACCGTGTTAACTCCAAAAATCTAAAAACAAACAAACAAAAGCAGACTGAAGAAATCTGATATCCATCAGTTTGGAAATTTGGACGAATGATTTGGAATTTTTTTCTTGTAAATTGTCCCATCTTTACTCTTTTTTTTTTTGTTGTTGTTGTTGCTGAAATTTTATTTTGTGCTGACAACCCGAACGTAATAATGTCTCCGGAGATTACCTGCAATGTCAGCAAAGAAATTTTCAGGGGGGGGTGGGGGGGGGGGGGGGGGGGGGGGGAGGAGGGGAAGAAGGGGTGTGAAGAAGAAAGTAAGAATGGGTTTACCTCTTTTTTAAGTCGATAAGTTTTTGTGTGATTTTTTTTTAAGCTGGAAGGGAGGTGGACAGACAATTCATTCCAGGAATGGGTCACTCGAGGCGCTTAGAGAGGTGGGTGATCCATCGAAGCTCCCTTCAATCCCTCGGGTTTGTTCCAAATGATTTGGGT